>CM044017.1:45354229-45466729 GCA_024085815.1 Flaveria linearis | reverse complement strand
CAATCTGCTTACGAGACAGGACTGCCAGATTTAAACCAATCGTATGTTCCCGATGATGAAGTTGAGTTTTGCCAAGAGTCAACTTACGACACGCAACAAAATAATATACTATCGAGTGATGAAAACAAACGACAAAAGTATCATTTGAAACATCTCAAAATTTTCTATCTCTCGATGAGCTAGTCTGTTGGGCTGTTAATAGAGGACGTGATAATGGTTACGTTATTATTACACGAAGATCAAAGAAAAAAGAAGGTCAGGTCGTAAAGGTATGGCTTATCTGTGATCGTGCTGGCGAACACAAAAGTAAAGCAACAGTTAGACGATCTGGTAGCAAAAAAAATCGGATGTCCTTTTAAATTAGTAGGGATATACGACAACAAACGTCGTTCGTGGAAATTAGAGGTGCGAAGTGACGAACATAACCATGATCCTGCTCAACATATGGAGGGGCATCCTTTTGTAAGAAGGTTTTCTCAAAACGAATACAATTTGGTGGAGCAGCTTACTGATCAGAACATGGAGCCTCGTAGCATCTTATCAGCTATTAAAAAGAAAATCCTAATAACGCATCAATAACCAGAGACGTATACAACGCTCAATATAAGATAAGAAGTGAAAGAAAAGTCAGTGAAACACCAATGCAAGTCTTAGAAAACCTTTTATCTATTAAAAGGTACGTTTATTACACCCGAGGTTTTTTTTTTTCAATAGACTTAATTAAAATGAAGCCTAACTTGTATCTGTATCCTCACTTAACAACATCATTTTCCTTCCTTTATCTATTAAAGGTACGTTATTACACCCGAGAAGATCCCGATACTAATGTCGTAGAAGATATATTTTTTGTCATCCTAAATCATACGACACTTGGCGTGCATTTCTGTCACACCCTCATTTTCCACGTACGGGGTTTTACCGTTAGGCGTGTGACATAACCAGGATCTCAGATAAGCATCAGTTACACCAAACGACTCGATAATTACAAATCATTTAATTTGCTTAATTTTAATGAACAAACCAATTATGTTTAAGTAATGCGGAAGCGAATACAGTAAAACATTTAACAATAGTTTTGGAACACACAAACACGTGTCCAATCCAGTTTATGTAAAGCAAATGCAAATTAAATCTTGAAAACAGTTTGTGGTGATTACGGAATGACATGTTGTAGATGCTATGCTCCTAAACGTGCCACATCAATGTCCTGAGAGAAAACATGCAAAAATCTCAGTACAAGACTGGTGAGTTCACAGGTTTATCAGAAAACAGTAATTATCAGTAATGAAGTTCCCGGATCCGTCAAGTATGTAATTCCCGGATTATGTAATCCGTCAAGTATGTAATTCCCGGATTATGTAATCCGTCAAGTATGTAATTCCCGGATTATGTAATCCGTCAAGTATGTAATTCCCGGATTATGTAATCCGTCAAGTATGTAATTCCTGGATTATGTAATCCGTCAAGTATGTAATTTCCCGGATTTAGTAATCCGATAAGTATAATGAAATCCCCGGATTTATTAATCCGATAAGTATAATGAAATCCCCGGATTTACTAATCTGATAAGTATAATGAAATCCCCGGATTTATTAATCCGGTCAGTATAAATGAAATCCCCGGATTTATTAATCCGTCAAGTATAATGAAATTCCCGGATTTATTAATCCGTCAAGTATAATGAAATTCCCGGATTTATTAATCCGTCAAGTATAATGAAATTCCCGGATTTATTAATCCGTCAAGTATAATAAAATTCCCGGATTTGTAATTAAAGCATATAATGGGTAGCTAGTCCATAATGATCACTATGTGTATGAAGGTGCGGCCGAACTAACATGTAATCAAATAAATAAACAGGCCCGGATGTGGATCACACACCACAACACTTGTAATTAGGCTAATCGTTCACCCGTTTGACGAACGTTGTGCTAGCGCGACTAGCCCGGGTGGGGTATGTCAATCCCAGTAGTACTACTAACAATTACCTCGTTAAGTCCATATTAACGGTCCGTTGGGCAAGTATACACCATAGTATCAAGTATATGCAGTATTACAAAAATCCAATGTAATGTAAAGTTTATAAAAACAGCATGTTTCTCTCCCCCAAAAGAGTATAAAGTAAAAGTGGGGCTGTAAACTCACCTGACGTATAAGTACGTATATAAGATGATTGAATAGGATATTAATTGATGTTCCAACGAACTCCTTCACGAGATACCTAAGCATGTATTTATATTTTAGTTTTAGGTTAATATTAAGGTTTAACGATTAAACGCGAACTAGGGTTTCAATATGAATCTGTATATTTTGGAATTAAATATAAAAAGGTTGTGGTTTAATATGTAATTTATAATTATCGAAGGATAATTACAAATAAGGAAAAATCAATTATAGTATTTTGATTAATTATAAGGTATTAATCTATACCAATATATTTTACAAGAAATAATCCACAATCTTATTTATAAATAATTTGTGAGTTTATAAAATATATTAATTTATATTCAAAGCTAATATAGTGTTCATTTTATAGAAATAATTATTTATAATATTCATAAATAATTTATGTATAATTTCTATGATTTTTGTGATTATTGCATAGTTATACACGATTTAGAATTTATTTTATAAAAGTAAGCATTTTTAATATTTGTAAATAATATTTTATCAAAATTTATTAAAGTTTTTAAATAAAAGAAATTTACAGAAAATAATTTTGTGATATTTAAAATAGGGAGAATTTACAGAATTTATTTTTATAATTTTTAGGAATTTTTCCAATATTTTTAAAGTATTTTAAAAAGCTTAAAAAAATAAAACAAATAAAAAGAGGTTGCCGGGTCGAACCCGGGACTTCATACCCGCGCACACATAGCCCCAACCAGTGAACCAATGGCCTAAGCCGTGATAAGCAATGGTTTTTAAATCATAAAACCGCAAGTTCCAGTAATCCCCAGATTCGAAGAACCCTAGAATCAAATTTGATTCAATTGACCATCGATTCGATTATGATAACAGGAATGAGGTTAGGGCTTTTAATCCCCATGATGAACCGAACATATAGATGTAATTAATTACCTGATTTGAATCGATTTGATGATATAAACAGTCAAGAACAGGTCGCGGTTCAACTTGAACTCGAATGTGGATCAAACACTGATGAAAATCAAATTAACTTTCCAGATAGCTTGAATGATTGTAATGGTTGAAAGCCCTATGTTAATTTCAGTAATTATTGCTCGGAGTATGGATTTTGGTAGAGTTACAGGTCGCAATGATGGTGATGATCGAGGGATGTGATTCGTTGTGTTTTATAGTAAATTGAGATTAGTGGAAGATTTGAAACGACAAAATGGTCATGTATGTGCGATTTCTTTCCATTATTTTTAGTTTTAATGCTCGATTGGTGCGTGGTCGGCCGAAAATGGGTCGAAGTGGGTTAGATAATGTTAGGTAATTCCATTAATCAAATTAAGAGAGGAGATATGTTCGAATCTTATTTACAAACGGTTTGGTATAAGTTTCGGGTTTTAAAATCGGGTATTTTGGGCGATTTGGCCTCGCCGGAGTCGCGGCCGGCGGCCGGTTTCCGGTGGCCGGAAAATCGGGGGTTGGGCGGGGGGTTGGGTTGTAAATATTAATTTTACAAAATGGTCCCTGTGGTTTGTTTGTTAACATTTTATGTTAAAAACCTTGTTTTAAAGTTTCAAATTTGTCAATTTAACCCGCTGGACTTCATTATTAATATTATTATTGATTATTACTATTATTGTTGTCAACAATATTATTATTATTATTATTATTATTGTTATTATTATTTCATTATTATTATTATTATCAATATTGTAAAAAAAATAAAAAAAAATAAAAAAATCACATAAATATTTTATAAAATAAATCACGAATTTTTCGGGTTATCACAATTTCCACACGTGCTGATGATAGACGCTACATATAAAACAAACATGTACAAGCTTCCGTTTGTTCAGATTGTTGGTGTGACCTCCACACACAAGACATTTTGTGTTGCTCATGCGTTTATTAGCAAAGAACGGGAAGATAATTTGAATGGGTGCTTAATAGATTGAAAGATACGTTAAGCAAGTGTATGGAGCCGCGCGTCATAATAACAGACAGAGATCTCGCTTTAATGAACGCATGTGTTAAAGTGTTTCCGAGTGCTTCAAAGTGTTTATGCAGGTGGCATATTGATGAAAATATCGCGAAACACTGTAAAGCAAGTTTTACAAAAGATGACTGTAGAAAGTTTAAATATGCATGGGCACGTTTGTGTGAGTCTCCCACGGCGGAGATTTACGAGTATAACTATAACCTTCTTTACGAATGACTAGTTGAAGCGAATCGAGAAAGTAAGTTTTTATTGTATTTTAATTATGTTTTATATATTTTCAATATATAATTTAATTATGTTTTATTATATTTTCAGAGGTATTGTCATATATAAACAGAAACTGGTTAGAGAGTTACAAAGAAATGTTTGTATCAGCCTGGACTAACTCGAACCGCAATTTTGGCCAACGCACAACAAATAGGGTGGAGAGTCAACATGCAAATTTAAAAAGATATCTTAAATCAACAAATAGCTCACTGGATAGACTTGTGGAGTTTGTAGATCAATTGGTGAACGCAAAAGAGGTAAATTTAAAAGAAAGCTTTGAGACAAGCAAAATTAAAACCATGAATCATCATAAACTTCCGCTATTTGATTACTTAAGAGGCAAGGCTTCACACATAGCTCTTGATTTATTAGTTGCCGAAAACACTAAATTGCATGTGATGCGCTCTGCAAATGCAACATGTGGTTGTCATTTTCACTAGTTGTGGCTTGCCTTGTGCTTGTCGGCTGGAAAAATATGAACATTCTGGTAATAGCCGCTCCATCATTATCATTTTTCTATTAAAGGGACAAATTATATATTAATTTATACTTTATAATGCAGGCACTAAAATTCCATTAGATGCAATTGACGTATTTTGGACGAAGCTTGATAACATTAAGCCATCATATACGGTGGATGAAAAAGTTGATGTTAAAGAAGAAATGGAACGGGTGAAACAACAAATAATGACACAACCCGCAGCTGTAAAATTTAGTTTGGTGGAAAAAATAAAAAAAATTGTGTATCCATGGAAAAATAACAAAAAAGCTCCTGTTGTTCAAACAGATATTCGCGGTCGTCCAACGTTAAAGGTTCAACAACAAAAGTATGACACTCAACAAAGTACGTGCGACATGCCGAGACATAGCTCGTTTATTGCGTCTCACATTTCCGGAAGAACAAGTTCAGCTGTAAAGCCCCAGAAGCCTGCCATGCAACGTAGTCGTTCAACATCATCTAAAGTATCACGGGGTACTAATGAGTTTTCTTCGATTATCGGAGATCACCAATTAAACAATATAAACAGGTTAAAAAATTGGATTCTGTCAATCTTTCATTAGTATATTTCACGTATACGAGATGTCCGACCCGATGGGAATTGTGGTTTTCGATCAATAGCTTTAGGCTTAGGGTTTGACGAAAATAAGTGGATGTATGTGCGGACACAGCTTTTAGAAGAGTTGGACAGACATGAATTGGAGTACAGAGAAGTTTTCGATACTTTGTACCCGGACAGTATAACGAATTACGTCACACCATCGATTGGCAAAGTGTGAAACCTGCACCAGAAGAACATTGGATGATAATGCCGTATACGGGATTAGTGGTTGCTCAAAAGTTTGGGGTTATTCTTCATTTACTAAGCAATAATGGTTGTCAAACATTTTTCCCATTATGGGTTGATCCGAAAACTGTTATGCCTCATCATGTCGTGTCGATTGTTCATGTCAACAATAATCATTTCGTCCACGTTAAGCTAGAAGGAGATTATCCGATGCCAACATTAAGTAATCTTTGGATTCTTAACCGAAGTGTACGTGCTGCAGAATGGGAGATTATGTATAGGATTCGTATCTCGGAATACAACGCAATAATAGAGAATAACCGAGAAACCCCAGCTTATATAAATTTATTTTAATTCATAATTTGTAATATGCGAATTATATATTTTAATTCTAATTTTATTATTGTATTCGTATTATATTGTTTAAATAATTTTAATTTAAATTATGTATATATTAAAATAAAAACTCAAAAATTAAAAAAAATTATATATATATTAAAACTCAAAAAATTAAAAAAAAATAAATATATAAGCTATACGTCGCGTATGGGGCCATACGCGGCGTATAGCTCCTCCACGTATGGGTCATAAGTCACGTATGGGTATAAAATGTCAAACCCTATACGCTGCGTATGGTCCTATACGCCGAGTATAGGGTATAAAACGTCAAATCAACAATGTACCCTATACGCCGCGTATGGAACCATACGCGGCGTATAGGGTATAAAACGTTAAATCAAGAATGTACCCTATACGCCGCGTATGGACCCATACGCGGCGTATAGGATACAGGGGTGTTGATTTAAAATTGTGGGATGTCTAACTAAAGGAACCCTTAACAGTAAGATAAAAAGAAATTAACTCTTTGTACTTGTTCTTTCTAATTGATGTCCAAATGTGTGTAAGAAAAGAAAATTTATATGGAGATATGAGTCGGGTCAATATGCTGGTCTCTCTGTCTGTTGACTATTTTTGTTTCATGTGTTAAACTAGAAATTTGTACCTTATAATCTTTTATAATAATAATAATAATAATTAAATTAATCCTATATTAAGTGGATAAGAGTACCCACGTTTGGATTTTCTTTTTTAATATTAAGGTTCTTAGCATATTTAAATTGGCTAATCCCAATTAAATGTGTGACTAGACATATTTATTTGATAAAGATAACGAAGAAAGTTTTAGCAATTTTGGTCAATTAAGATGCCATATTAGGTCATATTGCTCCATTCAAAAAAAATTTGTTATATTGATCATCTTGTGTTAGCTACAAAATGCTTTAATTGATTCTTTTGAATTGGGTTGGGGACTCGAGATGTTAGTACAACCAGGGCATTTACATCATATATTTTTATTTCTATTTTTATAATTACACAAAAAAAGTAAAAATTATTGTGTTTTCTCTCTTTTTTTAGTTGAATAATATTTTTTTAAAAAAAGTTCAAATACAAAGTTTCTAAAACTAAAAAGTATAAGAAGTAATCTCAATCATCCATCTCATTAATCAATGGTTGAGATCAAAATTGTAAGGAAAAGTTTGTTAAAGGTGTATTTTAAAAATAGTCACTTTTATTGATTTTTTGCAAGTTCTCTCGTTTTTTTAAAACGTTCATAAAGTTTATGTGTGACGTTAATCTTTTATAAAAATTACACCAAAAACCGAGTGTTTTTATCTTTAATACGAGTACAGTATTGTTATATAAAAATTTTAAAAAAATTGTCATTAAGCTTATATATCGCCATTGTGTCTTTAGTGCAGTTCATTATGTCTTTTGTTAGTTATTGTGTTTTTTTAAAATGATGAATTTTAAAAAATATAATGATAGAATAATATTGTTATGTATCTAATACGTAAAACACAATAATAAATGAACAACTAATTAATCTACTATATTAAAAGCAATGACCATATAACACGATATATCATTGTGTCTTTTAATCGTTATTATGTTATTCTTGAACACTATGAGTTTTGTAAAAAAATTGGTGAAATAAAATAATTATGTACTTTTAGGAACACAATGATAAATAACAAGTTATATTAAATATTAAAAAATAAATAAAAAATAACATGTTGTGTTATTTTCAGTACTACGAGTTTGAAAAAAAATATATTGGTGAAAACATGTCATTGTGTATTTCTAATTGTAAAACATAATGGTAGATAACAAGTTTATAACCTATACAAATCAATAACAAAAATAACACAAAATGATCTAAAAAGTAAAACACAAATGATTAACACACATAACAAATGATTAACACACATAACAAATGATTAACACACATAACAAATGATGTAAAATAGATGACACAATAAACGTATAAGACATAATAAGCTGATGTATTTGACACAGTGATCAAAATAACCTCATTTTTTAAACAATAAAAGTACACAATGTCACAATCCTTCTTAGCATTTTTAGATTAAATATGTTTTTTAGTATAACACTATCCTGTTTTTTATACCCTTAGCGGTATATTTTTTTCTCTTATGTACTCACAATCATTTTTAAAAATATTAAAAGAATTACAAGGGTTGAACATGTAAATCCTTAAATTTACATATAAACAGTAACATTTTCTCTATTTTTCACTAACTACCATTCAAAACCATTCCATAAAACTTAAGAATATCACTCATATTTTTAAGGAACGGAATGTGAATGTTGGTAACCATTTAAGTCAAAGCAAATTGGCTAGTTTGATCAATTTGACATTTATATGATTTCGTACATAGTTTGATACTTGGAACATTTGTGTAGACCTACTCGCTCGTTTACGGTCTTTTTATTTTTATCATATGAATTTGGATGCTTATACGTACCTTGTTCAATAACTATCTGTATCACTGTTGAAAGTTTAATACAAACTATTTACTTTAATAATAAAAGATGGTTAAAACCCTCCAAACCCAACATTTTTTACTAGAGCCACTGACCAATCAAAATGGTAGTTATTTGTCACTATTCAAAAATACTTTTAGAAATTCAACTCAAATGTTTCTTCACATGAAATTAGCCGAACTGAATTGTGAACATGTTGACTTAAGATGGGGTGACAGACTTTAACTTTTAAGCAACTTAATTTTTTTGCATATAAGAAACTTCAAATTTCAATTTTAATTTTAATTTGTACATATTTGGAAACAAAAATAAATATAAAGAACTAAGGAGAAACAATATTGTGTGTGAATTCCCCGTGAATAAATAAGTTTGCTAAAAATATAATAAAATCTGTGTGTATAAAATTTGATATGGTATTAATTTTAAATAAATAACTATAAAACGATATGATAAACATGTTAATATATCTAGTTGAGTATCTAACAATGTAAGTTATTCAAGATTTCAATAAAATAATAAGATGGTGGGTTCAAACCTCACTTGTGACTATAAGGGGCTTCACATTGAGCGTAGGGTTTTCTCACTTAAGTTGGGTTTCCTTCTAAAAGTGGTCTTAGGTTTGAAACTGATAAGGACGGATTGATGTACGAGCTTCTCTTTGGAGACATGTCATCCAAGTGTATTAAAGTTACGTACTCGAGTAATGGATATAAGTGATGGGCAAATGACTCGTCAGTAATCAAATAGCCGTCCAAAGAAGAAAAAAACTAATATGATTATGTGTTAATATGGTACTAACTTACTTGATGGAGGCTTTTGTTTTTTAAATAGAATGTTTTTTAAATAGAAGTTCTAAATTCAAATCCAGACATAAAATAAAATAATTTAAAGTGGTTTAAGATAAAACTAGAGTATGCCTTAAAAAAACTAATATGATTACGTGTTATCATGATTCTCAAAACTTAAAAGTTCTCTTCATTTCATTAAAAAACATATATGTATATTAATATTTTACATGCACTTTTAATACTATATGATAAGCATGCTCAATGGCGAAGTATAGTGGAGAACGGGGCATGAACCCCATATTTTTTTCGTCGGTAGTGTTAAATTTTAGGCTGATAGTTTAAATTTTTGACCCGATAGTGTAAATTTTATATAAATACCGAGTTCGCCCCCTTAAAAAATATTAATTTCGCTCCCACCCCTTTTACGATAATGTTCAAGCTCCGCCGCTCCCACCCTTTACGATAATGTTCAAGCTCCGTCGCTGAGTTGCATGCTAATAGATCTTTTTTTTTTGAACGATGACTTTCTTGTGAGTGACCTAATGTCACATCGTCCCCTTGGGCGACCCTAACCAAGATCTGCCCCAAACTATGTTGTCTGAACCGGATCCACGCTGGATTGTCAGACTTAATTATGACGTTCCCCCGGAAACCGTACTGCCTCCGGCTAATAGATCTAGTTCCGTAACTTTTGACTCTTTCGGTTTGTATTCACTCTGCCTAATAAATCCAAACGACCCAATTTCTTCGAAGTTTCTTGAACAATTTACATTTCTACAAAAATACTTACTTTTTGATCACACCATGTGTTTTTACCATACGTTATAAAGTTCATGGGACCCACCATAAATTAAGTTTTTGTTCTAAGCCGTTGAAATTTACTAAGGATAAAAATAAGGTTATGATACAACCAACTAGATCAGCCGTACATAATAATTCTATTTATTCTTTGTTTTTTTAAAAGCAAATTTCATTAACACCACAAAAACGGCATTATCTCCAAGATAGAGATAAGCCAAAAAGAAAGCGAATCAGTTTACAACAAAAGAAAAATGACACCAACGCTTCCAATCTACTGTGTCTCTCTTATATCTATTTTTATACCAAAGAAAACCCAAAGCTTTCACGTCCGCCACTATCTTGACCACGTCCGGTACTATGTTTGAAAACGCCTTTTCGTTTCTCGCCTTCCAGATCCTCCAACTTGACACTATAAGAATCCCGTAGACGAATTTTTTCTTCACTCCTGAAAGCTGTAAATAATCGACCATGTGAAGAACATCACTGATCGAAAATACATACATAGGAGGGAATTTGCACCAGGCCGAAATCCCAGCCCAAACACCCATAGAGATCGCACACGCTGAAAATAAATGACCCACTGTTTCTTCACTATCGCCACATAGTCTGCAAACATCCTCTCCCACATTAACGTTTCTTCTAAGGAGAGCTTTAGTTGTCGGAATACGATCTCTAAGAGCCCGCCACATAAAGATATTACATTTGTTTGGGATCCAATTACACCATCTAAACCCGGCCCGATTACTAATAATGTTGTCATCTTTCAGCCATGCCCTATTATCTTTGACAGAAACAACAAGATTGGAGCTGAACGACCATGTCCACTCGTCTGGCCTGTCTATTAACTTCACATCGGCCAAGCTTCTGTGAAGAAGAAACAATTGATGGACCTCTGCTACCGATTCCGGATACGACCTCCAGCACCATTTAACCACATGTCTTTGGTCTATGCGCTCGAACCTATCATCCACCATACAAAATTTTTCTTGTTCCAACCGAAACAAATCGAGATATAGATCCTTGAGGCTGCAGTCTTCTATCCAAGGATCAATCCAGAAACGAATCTTTTTGCCATTACCCACTTTGCCTCGAATAAAACTTATGAAACTTTTGAGTTAGAGGAGTAAATATTATGAGTTAGAGGAGTAAATATGGGTAAATAGTTACCAATGATCCTTAAACCTTTTAGTTAAGGTGAGATACTTTATACTTGTAAATATTAGAAGATTTTGAGTTCAAGTCTTCTTTTAAATAGATTTTTATAGTTGAGTCGGTGAATTTTCTTACATGGAGGTTTTCTTCTGATGGGGTTGAGTGCGGGTCTCAGCTGGGAAACGAATATATGAACCCGATTAAAATAATACACATCCACCGAAGCAAGGTCGTACAATTGCGGTAAAAAAATTGAGGTAAATAGTGACCCAAAGACTAAATAATGGGTTCCTTTGGACTTCTAATTTAAGGGTCACAATTCACAACTAAAAATTAAATTAAAAAAGTTGTGAATTGGTTGAAATGGATTGAAAACAGGTTCGAGTCATAATAGGCGTTCTGGTTTTCTCGCGTCAGCACCTTCACCGATGACCGATTGTTGAGGAATCTCAACGAATAGAGTTAATTTTTTTGAACGGCCAACGAATAATTTTTATTTTTTTAAGCCCGGTCACCCGGGTAAACCCATTGGCGAAAGGCCACATACGCCCGCGAACACAGACAGCGCTGGTGACCCGGCTCGCCCACCATTCCAAGGGAAACCCACCACCCAAAGGCCCACTGTGGTAAAACCCTTGGCCCACCTGGAGCTTATTGCATCTAGTGAGACTCCAACCCATGATCTTCACTTTGGAAAGTCATAGGATGTCTCATCATAAACCAGTTTATATAGGACTCATTGACGACGTATAGAGTTATTTGTATTGCATAAATTTAAAGGCTATAAGGTTAATAGTGTTTTTATTTAGTTCTTATTTTTTTTTGTGTATTTCTATATTATTTTCTAACGTTGAAGCTTAAAAATGTAGAATAAGAAATCCTTTAAAGTCTAGTGAAAGTAATACATGCATTTTTTTCCTTGTGATGTCACATTTTACTTTTTTTAACGGTTAATGAATAAAAGTATAGTGGTGACCGGGGGGTCTTCACCCCCTCTCTTTTTTGTCGGTAGTGTTAAGTTTTAGTTTTGCAGTGTAAATTTTTGACCCGTTAGTGCAATTTTTTATATAAATATCCAGTTCATCCCCCCTAAAAAATATTAACTCCCCCCCTCCCCTCAACGCATACGATAATGTTCAAGTTCCGCTACTGACCACTACCTCTATGCCGATTGCTAACGTTTTATTTCAGACAAATCCTACCGTTTTTACTCTTAATGGGAACTAAGTAGGGAAAACTAGTGAAAAGTTTTAATCACAAATAATTACATGCAATTACAATTAGTATGAATATTGTTTTAATGGGTTTGCATTCAGCCATGATAGAGCTTCATACGAAACAAACTACGTTTAAAATAAAGATAAACTAAACGAGATATCAAAGCTTGAGGTAATGTGTTTGAAATGATAAAACTATTGGAAATGAATGTAAACTTGTCCCTTAAGCTTGAGGTAATATCAAAGCTTTGGTTTCTCAGGATTACTGTTTGTGACCAGTAGTGTAAAGAGAACAATTTTAGTTTAAAGAATTAAACCAATCTTAAGTCATTATCAAAACCAATTTAATTGGTATTAAAAAGATTAACATAATTTAATTTAGTACGTTTAATATGATAATAGATTTATTTTCATTTTGAGTAGAACAAGCTCGAGAGCTCTCATACACAAGAAAGACGAATATTTCCAGCAATATGATGATAAAGTCCAGCTGTCCAGGGAAAATAACCCATTTAAATTCAATCAACTTTTATATGTTTTATTCATTTAAAAAAACATATATCACAAAATTAATAATTTAATTCTTTTTATAATGTATATTTTTTAAACAATGTCACTTATTTAAAAGGTGTAACGAACTTTGCGATATATTGTGCGCTTATCTTGTTTTGTGACGTGTAAGTAGAGGTGGCAAAAGAAATCTAAATATGTGATTTTGGGTCATAATGGGGGTTTTAAAAATAAAGATGGGTTAAAATAGATTAAATAAAAAACACAAATGGGTCAAGATGGGTTAAAAGCCTTTAAAAAAAAAGAAACATAGGTTAAGATGGGTTTTCAAAATTAAATCTACAAATCTAAGTCAATGTTTCTTTTACTCAAATTGATCGTTTCCGTCGCACAAGACACCACCGCACCACCACTACCACACCACCGCATCACCACCGGTCCACCACACCACCACCGCATCACCACCGGTCCACCACACCACCAATACACATACAACCTCCCACCTCTGTCGAGTTTCATCGCGCATCACCACCGGTCCGCCGCGTCCTAACGGTTCCGCCGCGTCGCCACGGGTCCGCCGCGTCGCCCCGGGTCCGCCGCGTCGCCCCGGGTCCGCCGCGTCGCCCCGGGTCCGCCGCGTCGCCCCGGGTCCGCCGCGTCGCCCCGGGTCCGCCGCGTCGCCCCGGGTCCGCCGCGTCGCCCCGGGTCCGCCGCGTCGCCCGGGTCCGCCGCGTCGCCCCGGGTCCGTCGCGTCGCCACTGGTCCGCCGCGTCGCCACGGGTCCGTATATGCATCTATCTATATGTGTTGTTGGATTATAGATGCATCTATCTATTATAGATGAAGTCTCATATGTATCTCTTTAAGCTCGTATATGCATCTATCTATATGTGTTGTTGGATTGTAGAAAACTAGTAAAATAATGTTGACTTTTTTTAAAAATGATACATCCTGATCTGAACCCATCCTGATCCAAACCCATATTGACCCAAACCCATCATGACCTTCTTTTCTAAATGACCCATCCTAACCCAAACCCATCCTGACCCATATCCATTATAACCTAATCCAACCCACCTATTTTGCCCCTCTACGTGTAGAGGGGGCAAAAGAAATCCAAAGATGTGATTTTGGGTCATAATGTGTGTTTTAAAAATAAAGATAGGTTAGAATGGATTAAATAAAAACACAAGGTGGTCAAGATGGGTTAAAAACCTTTTTGGAAAAAAAGAAACATAGGTCAAGATGGGTTTTCAAAATTAGATCTACAAGTCTAAGTCAACGTTTATTTCACTCAAATTGATCGCCCCCGTCGCACAAGACACCACCGCACCACCACCACCACCACCGCATCACCACCGGTCCACCACACCACCACCGGTCCACCACACCACCAACACACATACAACCTCCCACCTCTGTCGAGTTTCATCGCGCATCACCACCGGTCCGCCGCGTCGCCCAGGGTCCGCCGCGTCGCCCCGGGTCCGCAACGTCGCCCAGGGTCCGCCGTGTCGCCCCGGGTCCGCCGCGTCGCCCCGGGTCCGTCGCGTCACCCGGGTCCGTATATGTATCTATCTATATGTGTTGTTGGATTGTAGATGTGTTTATCTATTATAGATGAAGTCTTATATGTATCTCTTTGAGCTCGTATATGCATCTATCTATATGTGTTGTTGGATTGTAGAAAACTAGTAAAATAGTGTTGACTTTTTTAAAAATGACCCATCCTGATCCGAAGCCATCCTGATCCAAACTCATATTGACCCAAACACATCCTGATCTTTTTTTTCTAAATGAGTCATCCTAACCCAAACTCATCCTGACCCAAATCCATCCTAACTTAACAACCAACCAAATCCAACCCACTCATTTTGCCACCTCTATCTACGTGTAAGTATCCTTTTATATTGTGTTGTTCTGCATTGTATAAACATGTACACATAAATTGACATAGATATCCCTAGGAGCATGTCATCACCTCATTGCATCTTACACATGGAAGAAATGCACTTTGTACTGTAATCAATCCATACATGCCACACACACATATATGTGTGCGTGTGCGTGTGCGTGAGACGTCCATTTAAGAAATAATAATATGTTAAAGAATTATCAAATTGCTTTAACCCTTATATTACTCATAAACCGACTAGAATGAATGTTGATGATTTCAATATATTCAGGATTTCATTATAAAATTTATACAATTAAGTGCATTCTATATTAAAAAAGGGAAAATTATAAGATGAGATATAAAATCAAAGAGTAAGAAAAAAGAAATAAACAATTTGTTTTGTCCTTTTCATCTTTTCATCGAAGTATTATGGATTCAGTATTACTTGTGTTTGTATATCATTCAAATTAAACTATTACTTGTGTTTGTATATCATTCAAATTTCCCTCCTTTCACTTGTAAACGTAATTAATTAATTTATGTTTTTAAAAGTAAAGTATATTAAAAGTTTGAGGGGAGCACATTTAAACGATTCTTATATATATGGTTATGTTATAATACCACAATAATTATTATAAGATTAGTGTTATAACCTTAACAAATTTAAAGAGAATTACAAAAGTAAGAAGAAGAGAAATGTATAACTTATGAAAGGGTATACAAGAGGTGCATTTTCTCCTCTACATTGAGGTGGTATTTATACTACAAAGATCAATCATTTTGGTAGACAATGTAAACTATTTTGGTAAATAAGTAGTATAGTAAACTTATCTAGAAGTTTGACAAAGAGTTCATCCACTTGCTATGGTAATAGTTCATAATAATCCCCCTTGGATGACACTTTTCAAACTTCAAGAGTTTAAGTACTGCATCATTAAAAACTTTGCTAAAGAAAAACCCAGTGGGAAAAAAACTTAGCTAAGGAAAAAAGAGTGCAGTTTATAACTCCCCCTCAAATTGTCTCTGTAGATCATCACATTGTGTGTACGTGCCGCATGCAAATATGATAAACATGTTTTCTGAAAGTTGTTTTAGGAAGTGCCTTTATGAAAAGATCAGCTGAATTGTTGCTAGATTGAATGTATCTCATTTCAACTTGTTTATCTTTAATAAGATCTTGAGTGTATGAAAAGAATCTTGGTGGTATATGTTTTGTTTTGTCACTTTTGATATACCCTTCTTTTATTTGTGAGACACAAGCTGCATTATCTTCATAGATTGGTGTTGCATTTTCATCTTTCTCCAATCCACAAGAAGTTGATATAAGTTGTGTCATAGATCTTAACCATACACATTCTCTTGAAGCTTCATGTAGTGCAATGACTTCAACATGATTTGAGGATGTCGCAACGAGTGTTTGTTTCTGAGAACGCCATGAAATTGCAGTTCCTCCATTCTTAAATACGTTTCCAGATTGAGATTTTGCTTTATGGGGATCAGATAAATAACATGCATCTGCATAACCAATTAACCCTTCTTTTGAATTATTAGGATAAAACAAGCCTAAATCAATAGTACCTCGAAGATATCGAAAAATATGTTTAATCCCATTCTCGTGCCTTTAATAGGAGCTGAACTAAATCTTGATAACAAATTAACTGCAAAAGAAATGTAAGGTCTCGTACAGTTAGTAAGATAAATAAGAGCTCCAATTGCATTGAGATATGGTATCTCTGGACCAAGAACCTCTTCATTATCTTCATAATGACGGAATGGATCATTATCAACATTAAGTGATCTAACAACCATCGGTGTGCTTAAAGGATTTGCTTTGTCCATATTGAAATGCTTTAAGAGTTTCTCAGTATAAGTTGACTGATGTACAAGTATTCCGTTATGCATATGCTCAATCTGCAAACCAAGACAATATTTGGTTTTTCCAAGATCTTTCATTTCAAATTATTTCTTTAAAAGAGAAATTGCTTCATTAATTTCCTTTTTCGTCCCAATTATATTTAGATCATCAACATACACAGCTATGATCACATATCCCGATATTGTCCTTTTAATGAAAACGCATGGACAAATAAGGTTACTTTTGTATCCTTTATTTGTCAGAATAATCACTCAAACGATTATACCACATCCTTCCAGATTGTTTGAGTCCATACAAGGATCTTTGTAATTTGATGGAATACATTTCCTTAGGCTTTGACCTTAATGCTTCGGCTAATTTAAAATCTTCAGGAATTTTCATATAGATGTCACTATCTAGTGATCCATACAAGTAAGTTATGACAACATCCATAAGACGCATCTCTAAATTTCTAGAGATTGCTAAGCTGATTAAGTATCTAAAGGTTATTGCATCCATAACAGGGGAGTATGTTTCCTCATAATCAATCCCTGGCCTTTGTGAAAAACCTTGAACTACAAGTCTAGCTTTATACCTTGTAACTTTATTTTTCTCATTTCGTTTCGTACAAAAACCCATTTATACCCTACAGGCTTTACGACCATCGGAGTAATAACAATAGGTCCAAAGACCTTTCGTTTGTTAAATGAATCTAATTCAGCTTGCATAGCTCCTTTCCATTTATCCCAATCATATCTATTTTGACAGTCACTAACTGATTTTGGTTCTGGATCATCATCTCCACTCATGATGTCACTTGCTATGGAATAAGAAATATTTCATCAATACTTTTTATTTCATCTCAATTCCATAAAATATGTGTGTGGCCATAGTTAATTGACATTTCTTTGATATTTTTATCCAAATACTCCTCATGAGAGTTTTTGGTATTTAACGTTGCATCAAGATCATTCACTTTATCGTCAACTTCCTTTTCATGAGTTTTTCTTTTTCAAGGATTTTTATCCTTGGAACCGATTGGTCTTCCTCGTTTCAAACGTCTCTGAGATTCATAAGCGATTATGTTCTCTATTTTCTTATTTGGAATCTCAACTCGAGCTGGAGCATTAGCATCTGGTATATGAGATTTAGTAACTCTGTTTGTATCAGTAAATGAATCAGGTAATTGATTTGCAATTTTTTGCAGGTGTGTTATCTTTTGAACATCTGTCTCATGTTGTTTAGTTACTGGATTAAGATGCAATAATGAAGGAACATACCATGAGATATCATTTTCTTGTCTTTTATTTTCTCCCCGGAAAAACTGACTCGTTAAAGTGACAATCAGCAAAACGTGTTGTAAATACATCACCCGTTATCGGTTCAAGATATTTTATGATGGAAGCTTATTTATATCCAACGTATATTTCCAACCTTCTTTGAGGACCCATTTTTTGCGTTGTGGTGGTGCAATAGGGACATACACAGCACACCCAAAATTCTAAAGTGAGAAATGTTTGGCTCATTGCTAGAAATAAATTATAACGGATAGTATTTAAGATTTGCACTTGATCTCATACGAATTAGTGATCCAGCATGAAGAATTGCATGACCCCAAATAGACAGAGGGAGTTTTGTCCTCATTATTAATGGTCTGGCTATTAGTGTAGACGTTTGATTAACGACTCGGCTAAGCCATTTTGTGTGTGTGCATGAGCAACAAGGTGTTCAACAATAATTCCCACAGACATGCAATGATCATTAAAAGCATGTGATGTGAATTCATCAACATTATCAAGTCTCACCCTTTTAATAGTATAATCAGGAAAATGTGCTCGTAATTTGATAATTTGTGTAAAAAAATTTGCAAATGCTACATTACGAGTTGATAACAAAGAGACATGAGACCATCTACTTGATGCGTCTATCAAAACCATAAAGTATCTAAATGGTCCATATGGTGGATGAATTGGCCCGTAGATTATTCCTTGAATTCTTTCAAGAAACAGAGGTGATTCCTTGTCAATTTTCACTAGCGAAGGCCTTGTAATTAATTTTTCAAAAGAAAAAGATGTACACAAAGGAATTTTATTCAATTGTGGGATCTTTTGATATTTCAATTGATGCCCATGAGTGTTTTTAATTATCCGTTTTATCATTGTAGATCCCGGATGGCCTAATCTATCATGTCATAGGTTAAGTGTTTCAGGATCATAAAATTTTTCTTTGGCTGCCATATATAGGGTGTTCAAAAAGCTCGACGCTCGAAACTCGCTCGAACTCATTCAAAAAATGCTCGGAATTTTGCTCGTTCGATTTCTGCTCGGTTTTAAAATGAATCGAGCGGCTCGGTTCGGTTTTAAAATGAACCGAGCACGAGCAAAGGTAAGCTCGCTCGGCGCTCGTTCGGTTTCACTCGAATTATCTTTAATTTAGTTTTTATATATTATGTATATGTTAATTTATTTAATTGTATTTCTATTTTATTTATTCTATAATAAAACAAAAACCCTAATCATAAATAGTTTAGGTTAATTGGTCAATTAAGCTAAGTTGAAGGGGTTTTGAGTAATTATCTAAAATATATATACACATTTTATGAAACCATAACCCTAAGCCCCCATTTCCGTCGACCACCATTGTGCAACCCTCTCCTCCATTCGCGAACTGCCCCAGCAGTGAGCCTGCTGCCGTCGTGCCTCTCGTTTCCAAATTTGATAGCCCCTCCCCCGCCGTGGAAACCAGCTGCAATCAAGATCCCCGTAAACCCATTCGAAGGTTAGACTCGTAATCGTTTGGTGTCATTTCGTTATGTTGTTTTGGTCACGTGCGGGTTCTGTTGACGAAACATGTGTGTATGCCACTGCAATATGTATGTATGTACGAATTCAATGCGTGTGCATGACATTGTGTGCATGGGTGTGTACTCTCTGTGTGCATGGGTGTGTATTCGAGCGAAACGAGCAAACCGAGCGCTCGGTTGTAAACCAAACCGAGTTCAAGCAAGATGTCTGCGCTCGAATTTGTAAATTCGAACTGAACCAAGCGACTTGGTTTGAAAACGAACCAAATTCGAGCGAGCCTGCGTTCGGTTCAGTTCGGTTCGTGGACAGCCGTAGCCATATATGCCTGAGGCACATTAATGTGTGTATAATGTAAACCAGACTGAAGCATTGAAAGTTTTTCTAATATTTGATCTTTGCATATGATATGCAAATATTTTTCATTATCAACAGTCCTTGACTGAGTATCATATCCGTTATGATATATGTTTTCAAAACTCAACAAATTCCTTGTTGATTTTGGAGAAAATAAAACATTTTCTATTATAAGCTTTGTACTATTTGGTAAGGCTAAATTAGCTTTTCCTTTTCCTTCCATCAGGTCTGTAGGGCCTGATATTGTATTACCAATTCCTTTTGTTGGTTTAAGTTCATAAAAATATTTCTTATATCTAAGCATAGTGTGTGTGGCTCCACTATCCGCTATACATATATTTGCTTCATTTGTTTGATCTTGTGCTCCAGTGATGTTCATTTTAATCTTGAAAGTATAAAGAAAAATAATAAGTGAATAACGACGATATTGTTATATTTTAACAAATACTTTATTTAATCGAAGGAAAACATTACATGAAGAAAAGTACATAATTAAAGATAGAAAAACACTTAATTTTTGCATATAACTATTGCAGTTAAGTAACATGTGTTTCAGAGGTCTATGTCAAAGTCTGCAGTATTCAACTCAAAGTTGAGATCATTAAAGTTATCAACATGGTTCACCTCCTTCTCTTTTCTTTAAAGAGAGGCTTGGTATAGTTCACACAAAGGTGGAGCTGTGCGACAAGCCTTCGACCAGTGGTTTGTGCTACCACATCTAAAACAGGAAGTGTCATTGTTTTCGGACCTACCAGCTTCATTCCCTTTGTACTGGTTAGAATTGTTATTTTGTGGGGTGTGGTAATTGACTGTTTTTTTATTTCTACCATGACCATATCCACGGCCGCGACCACGTCCACGGCTATAAAAGTTACCTCGGTAATTATTATTACCCTTAAAAGAATGGTTGCGATTATTATGGTAACTTTTATCAAAATAACCATGACCACGACCTCGTCCCCACTTTCTTCCATAGTTTTAGTAGCAACATTTATTTCTAGAATTACTAACGATCCTGTGGGGCGAGCTTGATGATTTTTCATCAAAAGCTCATTATTTTTTTCTGCTACGAGGAGAAATGAATTCAAATCATAATATCTTTTAAATTTTTGCAACCTGTATTGTTGGTGCAAGTTTATATTTGATGCATGAAAAATGGAGAAAGTTTTCTTCAACATATCTTCCTCGGTTACTTTTTGCCCACAGAATCTGAGGGTCGAGCAAATTCTGGACAAAGCAGATGTGTACTCGTTTACCTTTTTAAAATCTTGGAACCTGAGATTATTCCATTTATCTCTAGCAGTGGGGAGTAGAACTTCCCTTTGGTGATCAAATCTGCTTTGTAAATCTTTTCATAAAACATACGGATCTTCACAATTTGAATATTTAAATTTTAGTATTTCATCAATATGTTTATGTAAAAAGACGTCAGCTTTCGCTTTGTCTTGTTCAGAGCAAGCATTCCCCTCTTGTATGGTTTATAAGACACCCATGGATTTTAGATGTCTTTTTACATGGGCCGTCCACGACATATATTTTTCTCCATTGATATTAAGAGCTTGAAATTCGATTTTTACAATGTTCGACATTTTGTTTTCTAAACAAGGATTAAGCAAATAGTAAGATAATTATTAGAATCCATACAAACAAACAAACAAACATACCCAGTGTCTCCCGCTGAAGAGCAGGGTCTGGGAGGGGTATATGGTGGCAAGTCTTTCCTCTATCTAGAAAGATAGAGAGACCGCTTCCGAAGAGACCCCCGACTCATTAACACATGCAATAACAATAACAATCATAATACAACGCATATACAAAGCATATAACAAAGCATATAACAAAGCATATAACAAAGCATATAACAAAGCATATAACAAAGCATATAACAAAGCATATAACAAAGCATAACAAAGCATATAACAAAGCATAACAACGGCAATAACCATCATAATACGAAGCATATAACACAATGATATATATCACAAGAAGAATTAGATAATGCACATGTAACACCCAAAAAGGATAGATGAGGAAAACTACACCTAACGTGGGGTACGGCCATATGTCACCATATACCCTTCCCACCCACAAAACCCACTAAAAGTCCTTAATTTTAATTCTACGTCTCCACTCACTTCTATCCTCGATCATGTTCTCAGAGAGATGCAAGTCCATCATATCTCTCCTAATAACCTCGTCCCAAGTCAACCTAGGTCTACCTCTGCTCCTCCTACCCTCTAAGCTGATATTCTCTACTGCTCGGACTGGTGCTGGCATCGTTCTCCTCTTCACGTGCCCAAACCATCTTAATCTTCCCTCTCTTATTTTTTCTGTGATACACGCCACCTCTAGCCTCTGACGAAAGACGTCGTTTCTTATCCGATCCAATCTTGTGTGTCCACACATCCACCTCAGCATTCGCATTTCTGCGACCTCTATTTGTCTCTCGTGCGATTTCTTTATGGCCCAACAGTCTGTGCCGTATAACATAGCTGGACGTACTGCCACTCTGTAGAATTTTCCCTTTAGTTTTGCCGGGAACCTCTTATCACACAAAATCCCTGATGCTGCTCTCCACTTGCACCATCCTGATTGTATACGATGTGCTACATCGCTGTGTATCTCTCCATCTTCCTGTACGTACGAGCCAAGGAATTTGAACCTAGACGTCCGGGGGACCGCCATGCCTTGGATACTGATTTGGGTGTCCTCTTCGGCCTCACCACTAAAGTTACAATGCATGTATTCTGTCTTAGCGCGACTTATCCTTAAGCCCCTGCGTTCTATTGCTGCTCTCCACTGTTCCAATCTCTCGTTAAGCACCGTCCTAGATTCTGATATTAAGACAATATCATCCGCAAACAGCATACACCATGGGACTGGCTGTTGTATAGACTTGGTCATCTCGTCCAGCACCACTGTGAAGAGGAATGGGCTCAATGCCGATCCTTGGTGGAGTCCTACTTCCACCGGGAAGTAGTCTGTGTCTCCGACAGGTGCTCGTACACATGTTTTTGCCCCGTCATACATATCCTTTATTATTTTGATATACCTTTCTGGTACCTTTCTAAGTTGTAGACTTTCCCAGATGAGTTTCCGCGGCACACTGTCATATGCTTTTCTAGGTCAATGAATACCATATGCAGGTCTCTTTTCTTTTCTCTATATTTCTCCATTATCCTCCTTATGACGTGTATAGCTTCTGTTGTAGAGCGGCCTGGCATAAATCCAAATTGGTTTACCGCTATCTGAGTTTCTCGTCTAATTCTCGTGTCAACAATTCTTTCCCATAGCTTCATCGTGTGACTCAATAGCTTTATTCCCCTGTAATTTGCGCAACATTGGACATCTCCTTTTTTCTTATATATGGGGACTATGACACTGCTTCTCCACTGCTCTGGCATCTTTCCTGTCTTAAAGATAGTGTTGAATAAGTCCGTTAGCCATTGTAGGCCCTCATCTCCTAGGCACTTCCACACTTCAATCGGGATGTTGTCTGGCCCCACCGCCTTAGCCCTTCCCATTTTCTTCAAAGCTCTCTTAACTTCATCGACTGTGATGCTTCTACAATAACACTTGTTTTGTTGCGTCGTTTGAGTTGTTTCGTCGATCTCCGTTTGTTGATTACGGTTCGTTATGTTGAAAAGGTTATCGAAGTAAGTGTTCCATCTCCCCTTGATGTCTTTCTCCCTCACCAAGACCTTTCCATCCGCGTCCTTATAAACTTCACCGATCTCAAGTCCTGTCTACTACGTTCCCTTGCCTTGGCAATCTTAAACATGTCATGTTCACCCTCTTTCGTCTCTAATCGCTTATACATCCTCTCGTATGCTGTGTTCTTTGCCTCTGACACAGACTTTTTCGCCTCTCGTTTTGCCTCTTTGTATTTATCTTTTAGCTCTGTTCGTTCTTCCTCATTATTACAGCGTAAAAGCTCTCTAAAACTTTGTTGTTTAATTCTTATCTTCTCCTGTACATCTTCGTTCCACCACCAGGATTCCTTGTGACCGATTTTCCTATTTGTTGTAGTCCCAAGCGTTTCTTTAGCTGCTTGAATGACTCTAGTTGTCATAGCCTCCCACTTTTGGTTTGCGTCTTCCTGTGGCTCACTCGGGTTCATTGGTATGATTTTATCTCTAAAGATGGTAATCTTTTCGTCTTTGAGTTGTCCCCATCTGATCGTAGGTCTACTTCTCTTAGTTGGTTGGACACTTGCTCTCTTGAATCCATATATATATCAATAAAAATTACGATACAATAAAGTGGTAGAGCTATAAACAAATACAGATATAAGAAAAGTTTAAATTTTTCAGGTGGAAGTTCAGCAATGGGGATAAGAATTAAAATAAGCATTATGGTTGCAGTACTAAAACCGGGTGTATCATCTTTGAAAGATTGCCTTGGCTAAACTTGAGAAAAAGAGATAATCTGTTTATTGAAAATAGATCGATGGTGATCAATTTATAGTTTAAATTATATCCGTTTGTAATGGCTATGTACAACGGCTATATAACCGTTTATAACAGTTATATAATCGTCGTGTGTGTATATATCGACAGTAATTTTAAATAAAATAGATAAGTATTATTATGTTATGAAAACATAAATTTAGTTTATAAAAACAAAAAAAAAGAATAAGAACGACAAGTTAGAATAAGACGTTAGTACAAATAAATGTTAATAAACATAATCAAATGTTAGTTGTATAAAGTTAGTTGACATAAAAAGAAATGTTAGCTGTATGACTAAAGATTAAGTAAAATTTAGATGCATAAGTAAATGTTAGTTGCATAAGTAAAAGTTAGATATATAAATAATAGGTTAGATGCATAAGTAAAAGTTAGTTGACATAAAATAAAATGTTAGTTGCATAATCAAAAGTTAGATGCATAAATAAAAGTTAGTTTGTTAGTAGCCCCATGATTATCAAAATGTCTATAATAAGATCTCATTATGCTTATTTTATTTACCTTAATTATCTTCTTAATATAAAATATTATATATTATTACTTAATGAAGTCCTTACCTTGATTATGGATGACTTTGTACTTTCTTGATCTTCTTGAATCTTGATTAGAGTTTAAAAAGCTCTCGTGCTGATAACATGTTATAATACCACAATAATTATTATAAAATTAGTGTTATAACCTTAAGAACTTTAAAGAGAATTACAAGAGCAAGAAGAAGAGAAATGTATAACTTATGAAGGTGTATACAGAGGTGCATCTTCTCCTCTACATTAAAATGATATTTATACTACAAAGATCAATCATTTTAATAGACAAGATAAACTATTTTTATAGATAAGTAGCATAGTAAACTTATCTACAAGTTTGATAAAGAGTTCGTCCGCTTGCTATGGTAATATAGGTAATATAGGTCAGGGGTTCTTATGTTCTCAAGGTTTTGAAATAAGCCTTTGTTTACTCACTCCCAATTAATACTTTAACTAACTACAATAATTTAATACAATATTAAATGAAGCAACAGTGAAACCCTGTTCTCCCAATCATTTTTCTGAGCACATGAATTATTTGAGAATAAACAAAACAATAACGTGGCATGAACATGACCAGCAAGAAACCAAAAAAGAAGTCAATAATCAAACAAAACATACAACAAATCTAGTGTCATATCCTGCAGATATGATGCATCACCAAACACCAAATTAAACACATAGATTAAGTTTGATTTACAATAGTAAGTAAAAAAATATGAATAGCCCTCAACTTTTTATTTCATAAACAACATAAAATACAGATATGAATCTTTATTCAAAATTAAACCAGTGAAACGTAAAAGGGCCCGTGCTTAAACCTGCAAAAAGCTTGCATACTTGGCACCAAGGAAAAGCCTTTGGATGCAGAGTAAGGCGTTTTTGGTGACCTCGGCGTTTCATGGTTCATCAGTTTCATCACCCGCTCTTTTGCTTTGAGGTCGGTGACTATGACACGCCCTGCAGGATGGTACTGAATAAACTGGGACAGATCAAAGCAAGCAACGGCTAGTGCCCTTGGGTCGCTTGATGTTTCCAATATAGTGAGCAGGACCCGTAAAGTCTAGCAAAAATAACACACATTGTCAGTAAGGAGAACTAATAAACTTTATTCTTAGTTTTTTTTTGGTTGTTTTTAGGGTGAAGTCCATAGATTGTATATTCATTATCGCTCCTGTAACATGAGACCCATCACCAAATTACCAACCAATATAGTCCGTTTTTCCCTCAAGGAGCTAACAGCTTTGTTTTTTGTTGCCCGAGTGAATACTTCCCCGAAAGTCATCCATCCTGGAGTTACTCCCACCCAATCACGCTTAACATTCATTTAATGTGCCAAAACATATTGGTGGAATTTAAGGTTACTTCCTTATGTCTATGTCTCGATGAAAAGACGTGGGATTTGCCTAGGGTAACAACCGGAGATTTTGCATTTTTTTGCATTTTTTTTGTCGCATAGTATCCAAAGATATAATTGTTTAAGAAAAAGGAGCTTATCAGAAGTTACTAGCATATACCTGGAAATCGTTCTCTTCAAACTTTGTAATATTATCTCGCCAGAAATTAGGATCTTTATGCATTGGAGACCAATCAAGATGACCAAGAAGGACTTCCTGCTTGTACTTGTCAAAGGAGCTCAATTTCTTGATATTATCTTTCAGCCCCTCCTCCAGATGATTTAACGCCTCCAAGAGGTCCTACAATAATAAAAAAAGATGATAAAGAAAATGGCCAAACATATTAGAATGTCAAGAAGTATTTCTCACCTCGTCACTCCAAGCCTGCGCTTTCAAACTTTGAACAATTTGTGGAAGCCCAAGATCTACCATCTGAGCTCCAAAGGTTCCTTTGGAAAGCAAGTTTTTGAAGGTCAACACTATCATCCTCACAACCTAGCAATCATTGATCACCAAAACATTCCAAAAGTAATAAGAGCTAGGAGATATTCTGTGGTATTTGAAATAAACTAAACATGTATGGAAAGATAAGGAAACACCTTCTCTTTTGTTGAACCTTTGACAACCTCCAACAACCGAGGCAGCGCTCTGGATGTTGCCAAGTACTCAACAGCAGGTTCATAGTAGGACAAGAGCCAAACACAGAGGCATGTTTCATACAGAAGCTGTTTTACAACACCTCAAGTTAGTAATGATCTATAATCGAATTAAAAAAGTAACATGTATATAAAAAAAGTTTCAGTGTACATGGTGAAATGCTTTTATTGACCCGAAACACTGTCAAGTTTTTATAATAAACAATTAGTATGCATACAAAAATCAGATTAGTTTCAACAAAACACTAGTTTTTCTAATAAAATAATATACAGTTTGACACCATTCAAGCCATTCAGTACCCATCCCTTTTTTAACTATTACCCGTTTTGACACATTGCCAAAATGGTAACAGAGAATATACACTAGCCTTGTAGCTTCATAATTAACACTTCCTAATCCCTTTATTAAATAATGTTCCATCACTTAGTGCATAGGAAATTATAAGTTAACCAATTTTTAGACATTTAGAAAGCTATGATTACCTGAATAGACTGCTGAGTGGATGCTGGAGAAATTAGTGGCACAAGCAGCTTTACCCCATCTGCCTGAACAAATGAAGACCTAACAACGGGTTCCTTTAACAAAGTTGCAAGGCAGTTGATAGCCGTTGGAATGCTACGGTTTGGATGGGAGGGCTTTTTCAGCTGTAAAAAAGCAATCCAGTTACCCAAACAGCTTTTACCCAAATTTATAAAAAGTATATATTTTTACAACATAATAGTAATACAGACATACATTTCTTAATGGAAGTCATATACCATAGTACATAACGTACCTGAATACAAAGCCACTCCACTAAACCTTTCAAAACATCATCACTTGATGCGGTCTTCTTCTTTGTGCCTTCTCCATTTGCAGTTGAACCATTTTTGTTTGGCCTAGCACTAAATTACAGAAATTTAAATCAATAGATATTAGAACAAGTACAACCATCTTTGAATCCTAATGCATTATGAGCATTGCTTTAAGTACCTCACTACCAAAGTAAGTATCTTAGAGCTCTTCTCTTGAATGAACCAGCTACCTTTCCATAACAATCTGAAGTGCAAAAGATATTGATCACGTCAGCTATTTGTGAATAAATATATGTAGCAACATATTCAAGACTCACAATTACATCCGATTAACATTCGAGCAAATCAGTATAATATAACTCAATGCAGTGCCACAAAGACTTAGAAATCAAATAAACAGCCTACATCATGGATATGTTTCAAATGTAACATTGAGAGGGAACAACCTCAGGAAAGGTTCATAAATATCTTCATCTGCAAGAGATTTGTCATGAAACAACTTAGCTCTGTTGGGGTTGACTGCAAAATGGAGACTCAGGATGTCATAATTAACAAGAGGAGAAGAATAAAATGGCCCCCACGGCAAAACAAAGAGTAAGTGTGATTTATTTGTCTGGTTACCTGTAAGCATCTCATCAATTAAAGCCAACACATATTCAACAGTGTCCTCTTTCTGTATGTCACGCAAGATGTTGATAAAAACACGAATATAAGATGGACCATCCTGTGACAAAGATATATAGTGTTAAGACTACCCTTACTGTCATCATATATTATATGACCAAACATTAAAGCTGACGATACTGGATGTAAAGCAATTTAAACAGAGCTTAAGAGCGTTGGATATAATATTATGCAACGAATTCACTATAGAAGAACAAGAAACTAAAGAACCGCAAGTGATATGATAGATTCATAAGTCATGTTAGCATTGATAAGCCACCTTTAGCATAGAGCTTTGAATACATACTTTTAAAATACATAACATATCAAGAGGAGGTTGTTAGGATGGCCATTGTTTTAAAATGTGATAAGTGGAGCTAATGGGCTAACATACCTTCTGCTGCTTAAGACATTTTTTTACACATATGCTAAAGTAGACACCTAAATAGTTCAATTATTGAAAGATAATTTTCCTTATATGTAACAAAAAAATAAAATTATAATAAAAAAAAAAAGATTTGTAGATTGTGTTTGGTTGTGGTCTTGTGTAGGCTTTGGCCATAAGAAAGAGGGCAGATGACCCTAGTGGAGTATTAGGCAACCTGCCTAAATTAATATTCTTTGTTCCAAAAGCTAATAACCCTAATTAATTATTTTGTAATTCCTTGAGCACTTGATTAAAAAATAAAAACCCTTGTTGCAGCCTGTGGGCCGTAGGTCACACCAACCGAACCACATTAATTCTTTGTGTGTCGTTTATCGTTTGTGTGCATATACGTATTTGATACCCCAACAGATTGCTTTGTGTTAATACTGTAATTGGTATGTTATGATATTGTGGGAATTGCTCTGGAGATCAGAAAATTTGATGTGAACTTCAGTTATATGCAGGTAGAAGAAAAGATAATAATTTTCAGCAACAAAAGTTTTGAAAGAAATAAAAAGGTCAATACTGATTTTATTAATTCAAGTTCTTAACAGAAAGAAGATGCCTGTTTGGTAGCTCCTATGCCTGCATACTAAAGTGGCCATTTAGTCTACTTCTCAAACAACAAACGTAGAATTCAACCAATATTGACATCAGCAACAAAGTCAAGATGAACTTCAATGAGTGACATGTAACAAAGGAGTATGCAATGGTTAAATTGATGTTATGCATGTCATTCCTCTCCTGGGGGTCCACCCCTTTATATTAGGGTTCATTTTTAGTCTAAGCTGACTAGCTTGGGATAAATAGCGCTTGTTGAGGATGAGTTTTAGCATCTTTGTACACGTCCACATAGATAGTAAGAGAGGCACCGAATAAGTATAACACCATTTTTTCTGTTTATTATGATAGCACACGGGAAAGGAAGACATAAAAAAAATGTAGTCTTACATTCTCAAGCAGTGGCGCCCTATCGTTCTCAGACCTTTTGTCATAGCGCCTTAATAGCTGAAGGGCTGTTCCCGTGATCAGTTTAGTTGTCATATAGGTCTCCCATGGGATGTCCCTCCTCAAAAACCTTAACAAAGAGCATCATTATATGCAGTTAGTGATGTAGATACTTCTAGCATTAATCAAAATAATAACAAAAACACAAATTCTATTGACCACAGTATAATGTTTATCAATGAAAATTAAAATGATGGTGTAAACATTATGTCACGCCTTATGTTTTCACTTAAACGACTTTAAACTATAGGCCAACCTGAGCGAGACGTTCAAGCCTTATAGAAAAGATGCAGCACTACCTTTTATTTTCCTAAATCGTATTTATTTTCCCATGCATGTTCATGAACCACATGACTAGGTTAAGAGTGAACAACCGGCACACGTTGGTCTGCCCCCTCTTTTGCATATACTATGAAACTTCCAATATATATGGTTTACCCTATAAATCCAATGCATACTTTGTCACTTTTTAATTGTTACTTTTGCACACACTATGAAACTTCAATATATATATGACTGACTTAGTTACTTTTTAATTTGACTTTTGTATACACATGAAACTCTCCATATTTTCGTCATCTAAACTCACCTGGTCATGACTCACGTCACTGCATAAAACTCGAACTTCTACAAACTCATAACCCAAGATTGACCAGAGTCAAACCACGAAACACACATATGACTCTGAAATGAGTAACCATCCTAAATCCTATGAGATTCAATGGCACTTCAAGTACAGATTCCATCCAGATTACAAAATTACATTTCCATGCTTTGTTACACGGAGATTTCAAATCTTACTCCATTCAGTCCAGTTATTTATAACAACAAGTTTGAAGAAAACTTTCAATTTCAAATTCCACATCATAGTGATCAATACTCAGCCCCTATAAACTAAAATTCGTCCTGTGCGTCGAATATTATAGTCGATTACAACAATATCTTCACAGCACACTAATCCCGTACCACACCTAATCAATCAAACGCAAAAAAACTTCACGATCTAACAAGTCCGTCACCGCTCCACGTGAGTTATATACGAAACTAACGTCATCTCAATAGGATTCAAAATTCAGTAAAGATCTAAATCACGAATCGACTTCGAACAAACAATCGATGATTGCTAGGGTCTAGATACCTAAGGTTAACATCAAATCAAGGGGATTATAAGAATGTGATGTGTGTGGATGGATGATGGAGACGTGAATACCTGATCGGAATTGAGCTCCGCTTGATCCGTCGGCATTATTGATGAGATTTGGGGCTTCGATTAGTATCGTCGAAATCTAGTGTGTGTTTATGTGTGTGGTGAGATTGAGATCGGGGGTTGATTTGGGGGTAATCTGGCTATTGTTTTGTTCACGTTCGAAAAAACCAATGACAGTTATTGTTTCTTCTAGACACGACTCTTTCCTTCTATTTTAACTAGTCTAGCGTTTGGTAACAAAGTTAAAATAGAACGAAGAATGTAATGACCATTACATAAGTAATTATATTTTCTTTAAACATATAAAATTCATTTCATTCATTTTTTTTCATTTCATTTATTCTATCATTTTTAGTCACCATCACTAGTACCAACCACAATGGCCAACACTAGCATCACCATTTGCCATCAAGATCGGTTGTCACCGGCCACAACCACAAATCAGTCACCATCGCCTGCCACCATCATCACCATTGGCCACCACCGGTCACCACTAACAACCACAATGCCCAACATTACCATCATCAATTGGCCACCACCAATCACCACCTGGCAACCACCACCACCACCGGTAACCACGGACCACCACTATCACTAACTACCACCACCGGTTACCATTGCCTACCACCAACACCACAACCACCACCACCCACCTCCATCAGCAACCACCATTAATAACCACTACCCACTACGACCAATTACCATCACCCGCCACCGCCAATCGTCACCACCACCACCACCCTCCCGCCCACCATAACAACAACTGTCCCACCACCAACACCACAACCACCGCATCTTCAACCATCGTCGGCAACCACTAATGCTACAGCCACTGGCATCGGAAACCGCCTTCACCACCATCGGACACCATCATCACCCCCCGCCATTACCGACCACCACCACCAGCAACCACCATCACCAATTACCACCGTTCACTACCAACACTACAACCCACCACCACCACCCTCACCACCAGGAACCATTAGCCATCACCAACACCCCCCATCAGGAACCGCTAGCCACCATCACACCCGCCCCTGATCGTTACCACCATAACCACTCTTACATTTTCGTTCCTTCGTTTTTTCAACTAACAAACGACATAAAGTATTAATTTATTCCATTATCACATAGTTACGAGACTGGATAATGGAATTTAGTGATTTATTTTATTTACTCGTCCATTCAATTCCCTTACTTATTTTGTTTCTTTATTCATTTCATTACTCTATACCAAACAAACCCTAGGTTTTCACTTTTTTAGCGGGAGTTTTTACCGTCAACCAGTTTCCAGTTAGTTTGATCAATGTGTTACCGTTTGCAACTAGTAAAACTTGTTTAGATAAGTGGGTTATATGAGCATAATTGAGTTGCATAATATTAAATGTTTCTAGATCATGGTTAATAAAATTTGACATTAATATATATGAGTCGAATTTGGGTTTATCAATTCAACTTGTCAACATAAAAATCAGTTAACCCAACATGATGGCCACCCTACTTCATGTAGATGCTAGGAGCTTCTTATAGTTAGTTGCACGGATTTGTTAATTTTCACGTTTATATTTTTTTAAATTACAGAGTAATATATATTGTTTGCATATTGTAATGAGTTTGGCTTTTATCGCTAATAAACATGAACATAATATATTAGGTTCGTGTAATAGAATCATTTTACTATATTCAAATAAAAAATCAACCCCCCAACACCACACCTACACACAATTTACTTAAGTAGTTTCAATAAGCTACAACCAATGCAGAAGATGTCATCGTTACCTATTCTAGCAAACTAATATTCTTTTACCTTGTGAATCTGACCTCAAGCCATAAACTAATGCTTTAATAAACATAAATTGTAAGATAGGGTGTGGTGGATTTGATAAAGCATGTCGAACAATTACAAAAAACGATCGGTTAGTAGCTAACAAAAAAGCTCATATTCTTGAGCGTTGAAGACTTATTTGTTCTTAGTAGCAGTTCAAAATATATTTTACAACTACTTTTGGTATCCACTAATGTGATGGAAAGGAGATACCGAGAAGAACACTAATATTTTGGACAAAATTCTTATAACAACACAATATTATTCTGAATATTTTTGTTTCATATTGAAAGGAAGAGGACTCAACCTTCAACATAAAAGTACGCCAAATTCGTATTTGCTGTAACATATATATCAATTGTCTGTTAAAATATGAAAAACATGTTAAAAGCATTAAGTTAAATTGAATAACATCGTTTATTTGTATTTGGTTTAGTTTAATTTAAATGTGTTACGATAATATTAGAAAACTTAATCCTGAGAAGTAGTGTGATTTTTAGAAGCTAGGAGGTTAGCAGTTTTCAACTTTTAAAAGGCCTCGTTGTAGATTTTTGTGTAAATATAATAAACACATAATCTCTTAAAGATCTTTAGAAAAATCCACGTTTTGTTAGAAGATAAATCCGAATTGAAATCTGAATTTAGATACATTCAAACTTACATTAAATACATATGAGATAACCTATAGAAACGCAACACTTGTTCAAAATCAGAGACAAAAGAACTAAAGAAGCTGTGCTCAATTGTTTCATTTGACTTATCATTGTCTAAACGATCTAAGATGGTTCTTAGTTAGGGTATTTATTAGTATTCAAATAAGAAAAAAACAATATTCATTGAAAACTATAAGAGGCTGTTTTGTTTTGTATTCTGTTAATGATTTTATTAAGATGTTACTTTTGAACCAGTAAGAGATTAGAGTGTTTGGTTCATAAAAACACAGGCTTTTATGATTTACCCCTCAAAACAACGTACATGAACTATTACCCGTCGACATCCATCTCTCCCAGCCATTACCATCGACATCTTCATGTTCTCTATTTGTCGCCACCTCTCGCCGCCGGCGCACCAAGCGCCGCCACCCTTGTCGGTGCACCAGCGTCACCGTCATTGTCACTGTCGATACTCCCCGTCATCATCCACAATTTCGACACTTATCATCTACGCAACTCAAAAGATAACCGAGTCATAATCACACTTTGTGCTCTACTACGATCTCGGAGCAGTCTCTCAATCGCAACTTTGAGTGAAATTTGCTTCTTCAATTTTGCAAACCCTAAACTCTTAGGGATACAACTGGAGTCTCATTCTCCACACGTCTCTTGTGATCCTAAGTTCTTAATTGCTTTTTAAATTTTGTTAACCCCAAATTTGAGCGAAAATTTCCAGATTCATGTTGTTAGTCGCTATTAGGGATATAACTAAGAACCCGTGATTGAGAATATGTTCAATTTTGTGGGTGTTTGGGATTGTTTATTGAACTCCTTTTAACTTTTGAAAAAGAGATAAGGTTAAAAGAAGATGAAAGCGTGTTTAGATGGAGATGAAGATGTGAGGAGAAAAAGAGTCTCAAAACTCATTTTTTGAAATCAAAAGGAAGTGTAAATAAACAATCTTAAACATGTTTTTTTGTCAAATTGCAGTGAGTAGGAAGCTTAAGTTTGTTATTTTGCATTTAAATTTGATATTTTGTGCATTTCAAATTGTGATTTTCTATTCAAATACGTATGAGTTTCATATAAATTGGGGTATGCATGTTTTAGCCTTTGCAAAGGAAACATGTAATGGTTTGATAGCAAATGTGTTAGGAATTTGTGGTTTGATATAATATTCACGTTCGTATTTCAGATTGGTAAAATAGTCATTCTGCACACGTATTCGGAGATTCAAAGAAACAATATTTATTGGTTCAGTATTTACTGGTTCAGAGTCTCTTAATCAGTCAGAATTTTTATTGGTCTAGTGCTTAGGGGATTCAAATGTTACCAAACATCCCTCAATTGTGTGATATTGGTATAGTTAGGGGGTAATCATTGCAACACCCTTAATTAATATTAGGGAAATTTCCAAACTAGACATTTTACTCATCATCATTACCAAACTAGTCACTGAAAAAAGTATTATTAAATCATCCAACCAACAGGGTAGTGTCATGCGTCCAAATCCAACCATGTCAGCGGGATTTTATAGGTATTCCTCGCCTACTTTTAAAAACTTGCCACGTCAGCGAGATTTTGTGTGCATTCCTCGCCCATTTTAAAACCTCCCGCCACGTATGAGAGATTTTAAATGAAATTTTCGCTGAAAAGCAAATCTCGCCACCTAGCGAGGTATTTGACTTCGTCCTTGCCAATATCCCTTTTCCTAGTTTCCATTCATATTGTTTTTATGCACCCTTCATCTTTATTTTTATTCACTTTCACCCCTTAAACTTTTGAGTTTTGCCACTTAGTCATGGAGATAACCAACCACCTTTAAAAACAACAATAAAATATATTAACTATAAAATTACTAATATAATTAAACATTTACTTAAAATTTTAAAAAAAATCGAAATTTGAAATCCCCCTTTCCACAGCCACCGCCCACCACAGCCACCGCCCACCACAGCCACCGCCCACCACAGCCACTGCCCACCACAACCATCGGCCACCGCAGCGGCCACCGCAGCGGCCACCGCGCAGCAAGCAGCAGTGAGCAGCAGCGAGCAATCGAGCACAGATCCACCGCCTCGTGCCATCGACCACAGCGAGCAGTCGACCGACAGCGAGCGCCGAGCAGCATCGACCAAAGCGAGCAGCATCGACCACAGCGAGCAGTCGACCGACAGCGAGCGCCGAGCAGCATCGACCAAAGCGACAGCATCGACCACAGCGAGCAGTCGACCTCCACCTCGTGCCATCGACCGCAGATCCACCGCAGAACCTCCACCTCAGAGACGGCAGGTTTTTCTTCTGACCACCTCTCTGCTTCTTCCCCATTTGAGATATCAGCCCCCCATCCCACAGATCCCCAATCGGCCTTCACCAGTGTTTCGTTGAGCTCCGGCGACCCTGCATCCTAGCTCCAGTTTTCGGCGACCGGCAAGCGAGTCTGCACCCTCTAGTTAAGCTTTCAAGTTGGTAGCAGAAGAGACGTGGGTGCCAACAGGGGAAAGGAAAAAACCTAAAAGATGTCGGAGAGGCGGCAAGAAGAACGGCGGCAAGAAGACGAAGAGTGGCAGGATCCTCACTATCGAAAAGGTAGACGTGGAAAGGAGAATGAAACGTCCGGTTCAAAGGTAATAACGAAGTTCTTTGTTTCGAATCTTCACCCTAAGTGCTCGTCTGCAGATTTGAAGGATATTTTTCGTCGGTTTGGTTCGTATGAGAACTCATATATCGCTAGAAAGTTTGATAGATTGGGTAAGAGGTTTGGGTTTGTTTCTTTTAGTGGAGTCAAAGATGCGTCAACGATGTTGGGTGAGATGAAAGATTTGTGGATGGGGTCCTATAAGCTTTTTGTCTCCCTTGCACGTTATGTAGAGGGGGTGAGAGTGGATGAGCAGATGGATGCGTCCAAAAGGAAAGGTAAAGAGAAGGATCATGACCAACATGCAAATAGTAACGTAGGGGTGGACCGGTTTCATGCAAACTCTACTGTAGGGGATGCAAATCAAGGTTCTTCGGCGGCGGCTGAAGGGGTTGGGGGTGTCAATACAGGAAGTTCACGGTCGTTTCTTGACTCGTTGCTGAACAGGAACAAGGTTGATGTCTTATCGGTCGACGATAATGTTGAAGGGTTCGCTCAATGGTATAGGGTGGCTATCATTGGTAAGGTTATAGATTTCAATACTTTAAATAATCTACGTTCGTGTCTTATTGGAAGAGGTTTGAAGGATGTGGATATTAAGTATGTTGGTGGTCTTTCTGTGCTCTTGGTATTCAAATAGAGGAGTCTTGTACCAACTATTGGTTGAATAAAGAATTGGTGGCAAACTTGTTTGTATCGTTAGACAAATGGGATGGGAATTATGGGATGTCAGAAGAAAGGTTAGTGTGGTTACAGGTTTTTGGGGTTCCGATACAGTTGGCGATTGACCAGGTTTTTGATATGGTGGGGAGTCGGTATGAAGAAATAGTTAAACCGGCTAGGGTAACCTTGGAGGAAAAGAACTTCTCGGTGGTGTATATTGGGGTGTTAAGTAAAAATAGGGCTAAGGTTGTGGATCAGGTGGATGTAAGGTGGAGGGGTAAGTCTTATAGGTTGTGGATAGATGAGGATGATAGTGAGTGGGCACCGGATTGTGTGGAAGAAGAGGAGGTTTCGAATGTTGACATGGTTGAAGATAATGTGGACACTCGGTTGCAGTTGGATAAGAATAAAGAGGTTCAAGTGGAAGTAGAGGAGGGGGAGGTTATGAAGGAGCGCAGTGAAGAGGATAAAGCCGTTTTCGATACCGGGGCAAGATCTTTAGAGGAAGACAAAACTGCTAGTGTTCGAAAAAAATTTAAACGGAGATCGGCACGTAAAAGTAGAGGAGAAGCGTCCAATTCTCAAGAGAGGCCTAAGAAACGTCATAGGGAGGATAATGATATCTTTGACTTGGACAGGTTGATCGGTATTGTGGATCATGCTACGGAGACCGAGGAGGCGGTAGAGGGGGAGGAGTTTTGCACTCCGGATCTCAATCGTACTACAGAAGAGGTTGTTAGTCACGTAGAAGATGATGGTGTGGATGAGATAGAAGATGATGGTATTGATGTGCAAGGAAGGATATCGTTGGAAGAAGAAGTTCGCAAGACAGTGCATGCAGGTGAGGTTTTAGGTGCTACAAATATAGGTGGGTTTGTTCAGGAACTTAATGTGATGATTAGCGAAGAAGGGTTTCAATCGGTTGCTCAATGAATCTTTTATCTTTGAACATTCGTGGGTTAAGGAATTCTAGTAAAGCGGAATGGGTTCGTAGTATTCGAGTGCAACATGGGGTGAACTTTATTATGTTGCAGGAGACACAACTGGTGTCTGTGGAAGAGGTGGACATTGGAAGCTATTGGGGTAGATGAGATTTTTCGTTCGAGTGGGTGCCGTCTTCGGGCAGATCGGGTGGATTGTTATCGTTGTGGGACTCTTCGTTATTCAAAATGGTTACAGTTCATAAATTGCCGAATGTTTGAATGTTGGTGGTAACTTTGTTGGTAGTAGTGAGACGTTTCATATGCTAAATGTCTATGCTCCCTACAATACGGTTTTGAAGAGGAATCTTTGGTTGGAGATTGGTGGTCAAATTGGGCTCGGGGAAGGGTGTTGGGTGGTCGCCGGGGATTTCAACTCGGTTCGGTTCGAAGATGAAAGGAGGAATTCTATGTTTAATGTGGCAGAAGCGAATGAATTTAATTCATTTTTGGACGACTCCAATTTACATGAGTATTCTCTTAAAGGTCACCGGTTTACGTTTGTAGCGGGAGATAAATTGAGCAGGATCGACAGGGTCTTCGTCAATTGGAATTTTTTTCAGCTTGGTCTTTGGTGGATTACATTGCGTTGGATAGAAAGTGGTCGGACCATAATCCGCTGTTATTAAAGACTAATAATAGAAACTTCGGGCCGAAGCCGTTTCGGTTTTTTAACTCGTGGCTTGAGCGTAAAGATTTTATGGAGGTGGTCAAAAGGTCGATGGGCAGGTGTTTGTTCGAGGGGGAACCGGATATGTGTTTGAAGTTGAAGTTCAAAAAATTAAGGGGTGATATTTCGGCTTGGGTTAAGGAAATTTTTGATAAGGAGAGGGCTGAATATGCGGGTCTGGAACAGGAGCTATCGTGTATAGATAATCTCTTGGAGGAAAGGCAACTTTTGGAAGATGAGGTGTGGTCGCTAGAGGAGAATAAACGTCGTCTAAAGGAATTGGAATTCATCGTAATAGGGATTTGAAACAGAAAGCTAGAAATAACTGGGCGGCGTTTGGTGATGATAACACCAGATTTTTTCACGGTTGTATAAATAAGCGGAAGGCGTCTAATTATATTCCGGGTTTGTTAGTTCAGGGAGTGTGGGAAACGAAGCCGGAGATCATGAAGAGGGAGGTTCTTAGTTTCTATAGGCGCAAGTTCAAAGAATCTTTATTCGTGCGGCCTAGACTGGATTGTTATGGGCTAAAAAATTGGATCTTAATGATGCCAATTTACTGACTCAGAGTTTTTCTAGCCAGGAGATAAAGGACGCGGTATTTGGTTGTGGTGCAGACAAAGCACCGGGGCCGGATGGTTTCAACTTTCGTTTTATTAGAGCCTTTTGGGATGACTTTCAGAAGGATTTCAATGACGTGTTGAGGCATTTTCATGAGGTGGGTATTTTTAGTTCGGGGGTTGGGTCTTCGTTTATAACTATGATTCCGAAGATTGGCGATCCGGTTGAGCTTTCGGATTTTAGACCAATTAACTTGATTGGGAGTATTAGTAAGGTTGTGTCTAAGGTTTTGGCGAATCGTCTAAAGTTGGTCTTGGGTAAAGTGGTTTCGGATACGCAGTCGGCTTTCTTGTCCGGGAGGTACATTCTTGATGGTCCGTTAATGGTGAATGAGGTGATTTCTTGGGCTAAGAAACGGGATAAGAAAATTTTCTTATTCAAAATTGATTTCGATAAAGCGTATGATAATGTTAATTGGGAGTTCCTCTTGTCCATGATGGAGCAAATGGAGTTTCCTTTGAAGTGGCGGCAATGGATTAAAGGGATTTTAGCTTCGGCTAGATCTTCGGTTCTTGTGAACGGGTCCCCAACGTTCGAGTTTAGTTGTGAAAAGGGTATACGGCAAGGAGATCCCATTTCGCCTTTTTTATTTATTATAGTGATGGAGGCGTTATCGGGTCTTATAATTAAGGCTTCTCAGTTAGGCATGTTTGATGGGGTGGTGCTCCCGAATGGCGGTCCGGTTTTGTCTCATCTTTTATTTGCGGATGATGCCATATTAATGGGCGAGTGGTCCGATTTTAATTTTGATAATATGAGGAGGATTCTGCGGGTTTTTTTACTTGTGCTCGGGACTTAAAATCAACCTTCACAAATCCGTTTTGTATGGTATAGGGGTGGATAATGAGGAGGTGAGGATCAAAGCGGCGTCCTTAAGGTGCAAACCGGGTCCTTTGCTGTTTACATATCTTGGTATAAAGGTTGGTGCTAACATGAATAGAGTCGCTAATTGGGATCCTGTCATCAATACGTGTAGAAAGCGATTGTCTAAGTGGAAAGCGACTTCGTTATCGATTGGTGGTCGGGTGACTTTAATCCAATCGGTGCTTACAAGCCTCCCTACTTATTACTTTTCGTTATTCAAGGTGCCGAAGAAAGTTGTTAAGGAGTTAGAAGGGTTAATGAGAAGGTTTTTATGGGGAGGATCTGAGGACGTGAGAAAACTTCCTTGGGTGGCTTGGGATAATATTACTAGGCCGAGACAGGAAGGTGGTCTGGGAATCGGGAAACTGGAGATTTCTAACAAGGCTCTTATAGTGAAATGGATTTGGAGATACTTAAATGAGCATAACCAGTTGTGGAGAAAGGTAATAACTTCTATCCATGGTTCGAACAAAGGTTGGGGTTGGGCTTCGGTCAATAACGGTATTACTAGTGTATGGAAGAATAGCGCTACAATGTGTAATCGATTGAGGGTGGACGGCAAGGATCTTGGTAATGTGATTCGAGGTGTTATAGGGGATGGGAAATATATTCGGTTTTGGTTGGATACATGGTTAGGTGACGAAGCTTTTAAAGTGAAGTTTCCTACCTTGTATGCTTTGGAGAGTGATAAAAGGCTTGTGTGGCGGACCGGTTTTCGACTAATGGCTCTACCAGAGTAATCAAGTGGAAGTGGAGGAGAACTTTATCTAGTTCTGAAGAGTTAAGCGAAAGGGAGGACCTGGAAGATTGGTTGAAGGGGGTTAACATGAATGGGGACGTGGATACTTGGAGCTGGCACTGTGGTAACAAAAGAGAATTCTCTGTGGCAGAAGTTAAGAAATGGTTTAATGGTTCCAATGACGATAGGTTTGGTTTTACTTGGAGCAAGTGGGTTCCCCTAAAGTGCAACATTTTCATGTGGCGTCTTGTGTTGGATCGGTTACCGACTAAATGGCTTTGGCTCGAAGACATATACAGGTGAATAACGTGATTTGTAGCTGGTGCGATTTTGATGAAGAGACAATTGAGCATCTTTTTACCGGTTGCGGTATTTCCGATGGTGTTTGGAATGGCATCACTAGATGGTGTCGTGTTCCGGAGATTTACGTTTTCCATGTTAGTGATTTGGTGAACCTTCATGAGACGAGCGGTACGACGAGAATTAAAAAGGAAGTCTTGAAAGGGGTGATCATCATTGCTTGTTGGATGCTATGGAGGGCTAGGAATGGTAAGATTTTTGATAATAAGGAGCCTAAAGTGGTAGAGATTCTTGCGGAGATCAAGATATTGTCGTTCCTTTGGTACAAAAATAGGTTTAAAAAAGAGGTTGTGGATTGGGATAGATGGTCTAGATTTGAGTTGATGTAATTGGTTTTTGGTTGTTGTTTTCCGGCTTGCGTTCCCCTTCTTGGGGTTTGCTTGTCGTTTTTTTCGGTGTGAATGAAAGTTAAGTTTCAAAAAAAAAAGTTTACTTAAAATTTTAAAATTAAAAAATAACTTAAAAGCATTATTAGAACTCACGATAAATAAAAATATAATTTTACATTAAAGATAAAATATCAAAGATAATTATATATTATTTTTATTTATAAAAAGTGAAAAATGTATATTAATCTTATACTACTATATTAAGAGTGAAAGGAGGATACAAAAGTAATTTTATCAATGTTTTAAGACGCCCATACGAAAGGTTCAAGCCAAAATGTTTTTCTTTTTATTTTTTCTTCCATCTATACCCCTCGACCAAGGTTTAAAGCATAAGTTACAATCAATTGATGCTCTTGTTCCCCGTTTCCCCTTCCTTCACCGACGGTTTCAGCAGGGACCATTCAATCCCTAGCTTCAATTCCATCGCCTGATGAAACGGTTCATCGCCTTTGTTATTATAAACCCACACCACTTAATGCTCTTACGCTACCACATACCGATCAAATCAGATTCACTTTTACTCCGACATCGTCGTGTTCTAGAACCTTCCTCTCTTCGCCGTCGTTGATTCCAAAAAGGGTATGAGTTCTTTGGCGCATGCTCATAGCAGTTGTTTTATGCTGGTGGTTCACCGGAGAAAGGTAGCGACTACGACAACAACGTATCAGGAGAACTCCGATGGTGACTGATACAAAACGATGGTCAAATGTGTAATATAAGTGATTTAATTCAATTTTTAAGTCAAATATGTTGTGTGAGTATACAATTACTCCATTGAATCTTTAATTTCTCGATTGACGAACAAATTATTTCATGATTTTTTGTTTGATTGTTAGTTTTTCTTAATACAATAAAGGTAATACCTGATTGGTTGTTGTTTGAAGTTTAATTCAATAGTTGATTTAGTTATATTTAGGTTGTTGTTTGAAGTCTAATTCAATAGTTGATTCGGTAATGTTTTATAAGACTATAAGTAATCGATTGTTTTCTTAAATTGTATGAAATTGTTGACTGCTATCCTAAAAATTGTTCTATGATTAGGGTTTTGGCTTGTTCTCACCACATAAGACATTACTAATTGGAGTTGCAGTTTAGTTTTAGAGACAACAGACAAGAGAATATTAATAACTGGATTGATCTTCATCCGTTAGTTGCACCGGATCTAATCAGAACTCTATTAGCAAACATGTTTTAGAGGGATCAGGTATTCATGTAGCAATAATAATGTTTTATATGATGCACTATTTTTCTTAATATCTTTCATTTTATTTTAATTCATGATTTTCTTGGATGCAGCAAAATGTTGGAGCATATATTGTCATATATAGTGTGTCCGTCGCTTGACGAATAATCTAGGCTTAATGTTATACACCTTGTAAACACATGAAACTGGGTTATTCGCAGGAGCATATGCGAATGAGACTCAGTCGTACGACTGAGCATGCTAATGGACCAGTCGTGCGACTGAGAGATGTGATTGGGGCATTCGTAAGACTGAACCATAAGAATGGTCCAGTCATACGATTGAGCCATACGCATGGTCCAGTCGTACGACTGAACCATACGCATGGTCCAATCGCACGAATGGGCCCAGTCGCATCTAATATGGGCCGAAGCCTATATATACCAGTTTTATTGTGTAGAAACCTAAGGGTTTTGAGATAGAGTCTGCCCGGGGCCTAGTTGCTACCGGATGAGAGGGAGATCATGCTCGATCTCCCCTTACCAAAATTCTTGATTCATAAGTTGTAACGAGCTTAAAATCATTAGGTTTTATCAATGAAATCATTCGATTATTGTTCGTGTTATTGATTGACTTTTGGTTTATGCTGTTATTTATCCTTCCGTCAAGAACATGCTCGGATGTTTATCGATTCAGTGATTTCACAATTGGTATCAGAGCCGGTTACTGCTAGAATGATCTAACAATCACTCTAGCAACCCGAGCTCTTGATCTCTGGATCTATTTCAGGTTCTTTGACGTTAAACACACTTCGTGTTCTTCGTGTTTTGCTCAGATCTCGTGGCGTGTGTTGTTTTTATGTTAAAATTGAAGTCGAAACAACGTTCTGATCACCCTTGCGAATCTGATAATGTCTATTTTGGTTCGAATCATGTAAAATTCGTCGGATTAGGGTTTTTGGCAGCCTTGGCGGCTGCAGATCTGAAAATTTGCGTGCAGACCCGTTCATGCGACTGGACCATGCGAATGGACCAGTCGTGCGACTGGACTATGCTAATGGACCATTCGTACGACTGGACGATGCAAATGGACCAGTCGGGCGACTGGACCATGCGAATGGACCAGTCGGGCGACTGGACCATGCGAATGGACCAATCGTGTGACTGGACCATGCGACTGGACCAGTCTTATGTGAGTCGTGCGACTGGACCAGTCTTATGTCCAGTCTTATGTTTAGTCGCACGAAGATATCATTCGTATAATTCATTCACACGACTGTGATCAGTGTACTCCATGTCATACGAATGAAAGGTGTTCCAGACAAAAAAAGAGAGTCTGGAACAGCTTCTTGCACGATTTTTTCCCTAAACCATTTTTATCAGTCGGGAAGCCTTCTGAAAAAGTTTGGCAAAATAAAATTTTTCCGGAAAAATTATCGGGTCATTTTCAGGTCAATATGAGCAAAGCACATTCACCCTGAGTTTCTTTTGTACAAACAAGTTCGATGGATACCCCATTATTCGTTGGACTTCCAGAATAGGTGAATGTTGTTAGAACACGAAAGAGAGAAGAGAAGATATCAGCTGTCGGTGCTGATTTTGTGGGGTAGTCAGGAGCATCTGACTATTTATGGGCCAATCAAGTTATATTTATCCGCACAGAGAGGATTCTCATTCTTAGGGAGAATCCATGTATAGAGAAATTGAAGACGCAATCAGAAAGTGATGATGTGAGCAGATTTCTGATGATGAATCTACGTGCATGCTGATTTGTTTCATATTGTCAGCTATGGATTGGAACCTTCAACCTTTTGCCCAATACACCATATGAAGACGACAGGAGAGCACAATGTTTATATATTGGGATATGCTGAATGTGAGGGGGAATTTCTACAGTTGTTAATGTTAATCAGGTTAGACTATGTGAAGATTGAAGCAATGGAAAACTGTTCATGTCATTATCTGGAAAAAATCAGTCATATGGGGAATCTTGCTGCTATGATGGTGTTCTGCAAAGTAAACGAAAGCTATTGTGCCTAAATTCATTTTCAGGGATATTGTAGTAACCTAACGGATCGGCAACGTTGGCTAATATGGTGTTCGTTTGATTCTATTGAAAACCAGAGCAAAGATTGACTGAAAATTGTAAGAGGTGTTATCTACTATTCGCAAGCAACGTCCAAGGGGAAATTTGTTGGAGCATATATTGTCATATATAGTGTGTCCGTCGCTTGACAAATAGTCTAGGCTTAATGTTATACACTTTGTAAACACATGAAACTGGGTCATTCACAGGAGCATATGCGAATGAGACTCACTCGTACGACTGAGCCATGCTAATGGACCAGTCGTGCGACTGAGAGATGCGATTAGGGCATTCGTAAGACTGAACCATAAGAATGGTCCAGTCCTACGTTGAGCCATACGCATGGTCCAGTCGTACGATTGAACCATACGCATGGTCCAATCGCACGAATGAGCCCAGTCGCATCTAATATGGGCCGAAGCCTATATATACCAGTTTCATTGTGTAGAAACCTAAGGGTTTTGAGAGGGAGTCTGCCCGGGGCCTAGGTGCTACCGGATGAGAGGGGAGATCATGCTCGATCTCCCCTTGCCAAAAGTCTTGATTCTTAAGTTGTAACGAGCTTAAAATCGTTAGGTTTATCAATGAAATCATTCGATTATTGTTTGTGTTATTGATTGACTTTTGGTTTATGCTGTTATTTATCCTTCCGTCAAGAACATGCTCGGATGTTTATCGATCTAGTGATTTCACAAAAAGGCATGGAGATTTCTCAATCTGTTTTCATTTGCACATCCGATTTGGCCTTCAGGTATGTCGACAACTTCAAGTTCTAATTACGCCTTCCTATTCAATTTTTGCACATGAAATGAGTAATAGGATCAAGAATTGCAATTCAACACATGGCACAGAGTTGGGGGCACCTAAAAGGGACCTTGTAACACCTTCCATGTAAGATCTCATTACGTAATCTACAAGTCTTTTCTTGGACTATTCACATTCAACTCATTGTTTATATGTTTCATTCCACTTGAGTTGCTGCAAATAGATTATTAACTACAATTATCTTTACTTTTAAGAACTGTTTTAAGGCTACTTCATTAAGGTGTTTGTTCATATGTTTAATATATTAAGTTTTAACAATAGCTGATCTGATATGGAGATTTCTGTTAGCATCTTTTGTGCATGTCGTTTGTGTCTCTAATCTTGTACAAACAGTTTTATTATTTCATATCCAGATATCGTGTTTGATATGGTCCCAAAAATAAATAAAACAAAGATATTTGGTTCAGCGTATTTGAATAGATGGTTGCTTGTGTTTCCCTCTCCTTTTGGCTTATTTCATTCTATTTGTTGTTGTATTTAGTATTAAGTGTGTTTTTTTAGAAAGCCAAGGTGTTTTTCGTATGGACGATATAGATGTACAATGTATGCATCACGGGTCATTTTCTTTTGGTTAAAAAGACAATATGAATTACAATTTTTATTACATGTCTCAAGCTATTTGTTGTTTTTTCGGATAAGAGAACTCATGGAAAAGGCCAGATGAATTGATCAATCTATTTGAAAAAGATTAAAAATTATCTTCACTTATAAAATATTCATGGATAAATCTGTAGCATGTAGAAAAAGTAAAGATGGCCAGAGATGGATCTTCTCTCTTTCTTTATTTAATTAGCTTTACTAACATTTATGTTGATTGTATGTTACAGCCAAAACAAATAAATTATGTTTCTTGATTTTTTCAGGATCTTATACAATCAAGACCAAACCCGAATGATGCTTATTCTCAAGAATGATGCTTATTCTCAAACTTCTACCCATTGTGAAACTAATTTATCATTAATATTGGGTGTTTGTGCTTCTATCATTCTATTTCTTGACCATAATCAAGTAATTTCATTTTGTTATCTTTCTTCTTTATTTTCTTATGTATTTATTCTATCATTTATAACATTATAACATTTCCTCAGGTTGCTTGTTTGGAGATACAGGGACTGTTAAAGCTACCTCTCTCTAATCCGTGCTTCTATCATTCTTCATTAAGCCTCCTTTCGTTTCATGAGAGGCATGAAATTTTTATTCTAATCAACTCATTTGAGGTATAACCCGTGAACTCAATCACGGGAATTAAATGGTTTTGTAAACTACAGTGTGTGTGTGTGGGTTTAATTTCAGTTAAGAGACATCGATCCCTTTGATTTCATCGCCAAGATCTCAGTTTAATTCCCTCGATTTATCGAGGTATGTTTACGCTACTCTTACTTCCTCTAAATTGTTTACACTACAACATTTGTAAAGGTTTTTTGTTGGATTGAATGGGTTTTTTAAATTTACGATATCAGACGAGTATTCAGTTATAGGGTTAATTGGTTTGACTACATGAGATGTTAACTTTTCTGTATGTTGGATTCATGATTTGACTTTTGAGAAATTTCAACTGAGCGTGTCATCCATTTTCAGGATAGTGGATGGGATGATGATAAACCACTGCTTTATATGGATACTTAGCAAGTGTCACACCCTCGCTTATAGCGGAAACACGAGGATGCGACGGACGGGATCGTCATAACACTTGGTATAATCACAGAGACATATTATATGCAAAATCCTCGTGTCATGACGTCGCCCGACACAATGGTGACTTGTGTCGTGGTTAGTCAGTTCCACGACTATCATAGTCTTATTAATTCCAAATCTAAATTACACATAGTTCACAAATGAAACAAATGATATACAGGACTAATGCAAAGCTTATTGAAATCCTGAGGGTCTCGACTAAGGCATCAACTCTAGCTATCCTCTTTGATTACGTTCACTGAAAAGATATGCTCAAAAATGTCAACACATAATGTTGGTGAGTTTCGCATGTTTAAATTGAAAACATGTAATTGATGCTGTATAGAATTTGATATGGAATCATACTGTAAGCAAAAACCACATAACATGTGTTTTACAACCAAACCCTATGACGTTTATGCATATAGTTCGACGGAATATATTCACCCTTGGCCGGATTGCTGGCAGCTATGTTGGTAACTCGCAAGTTAACCAATCGTCGAAGGGTGGGGGTGTCAACCCAGTAGTACTACCAATACCTATCCGTTGGTTCCAAACCCGGAATTAATGGTTGTAAGAATAGAATAACACCATGTATGTATTAGAATATTAGAATAGTATCACATCGATTTCAAGTATGAAAATTGTATGTAAGATTGTACAGCATCGAAAACGGGTGAGCATACTTTTCCCCTAAGTTTGGAAAACATTGAAACAATTATAAAAGCATAAAAAGGGGCCACGAAAACTCACCTTGAATTGATGTAATGTATATGAATAAGAACTTCAAAGAATAAGGCAATGCACGATCAAGCACGATCAATACTGTCACACCCTCAAAATCCGCTAACGGGGTTTACCGTCAGGCGTGTGACATAACCAGGATCTCAGATAAGCATTAGTTACACCAAACGACTCGATAATTACAAAACATATAGATTGCTTAATAATAATGAAACAAACCAATTATGTTTAATTAATGCGGAAGCGAATACAGTAAAATATTTAACAATAGTTTCGAAACACACAAACACGTGTCCAGTCCAGTTTATGTAAAGTAAATGCAAATTAAATCTTGAAAACAGTTTGTGGTGAATACAGAATGATATGCTGTAGATGCTGTGCTCCTAAACGTGCCACATCAATGTCCTGAGAGAAAACATGCAAAAATCTCAGTACAAGACTGGTGAGTTCACAGGTTTATCAGAAAACAGTAAATATCAGTAATGAAGTTCCCGGATTGTGTAATCCGTCAGGTATGTAATTCCCGGATTTGTAATCCGATAAGATCAGTAATGAATTACCCGGATTATGTAATCCGATAAGTATAAGTAATGAAATCCCGGATTATGTAATCCGATAAGTATAAGTAATGAAATCCCCGGATTATGTAATCCGATAAGTATAAGTAATGAAACCCCCGGATTATGTAATCCGAATAGTACAATGAAATTCCCGGATTATGTAATTAAAGCATATAATGGGTAGCTAGTCCATAATGATCACTATGTGTATGAAGTCGCGACCGAGCTGACATGTAATCAAATAATAAAGTAGGCCCGATTGTGGATCACACACCACAACCTTTAACAGGCTAACTGTTCATCCGTTTGCGAACGTTATGCTAGTGCGACTAGCCCGGGTGGGGTATGTCACTCCCAGTAGATTACTAACAATCACCTCGCTATTTGCATATTAACGGTCCGAAGGGCAAAGTATAACACCATAGCATCAAGTATAAGCAGTATTACAAAAATCCAATGTAATGTAACGTTTATGAAAACAGCATGTTTCTCTCCCCCAAAAAGAGTATAAAGTAAAAGTGGGGCTGTAAACTCACCTTGAATTGATGCAATGAAATGAACAAGAACTTCAAAGAATAAGGCGATACACGATCAAGCACGAGCAATACCTATTACGATTGTAACTAAGTCTTTGAAATGTATTCAATGCGAATAGATATATTTGGTCGAATTTGGAGCGGTTCGGTTGACGTAAACGATTTGATATATATATATATATATTGTTTGAGTTTATTATAAACTAGGATTCAACATCTGACAATGTTCAGATGTATTATGTATATATTCTTGTAATCTTTCGAAATAAATATTATTACGATAACGTATTATCCGGTAATTATTTATTAATCTAAACGTTCGTTACCGTATTGCTGAAATTATGGGATATAGATTTCCTTGATTTCATCATTATACTTAAACACAATCTAGTGTCTATTTTTATGAAAATAGTTATTTAGTAATATTTATAAATATTAATTTATAAATATTATTATGGTTTTTAAATAAAATAAATTTACAGAATTAACTTTGTGAGATTTAAAATAAGAGATGTTTATAAAATTTATTTTATAATTTTTAGTAATTTTTGTATAATTTTTAGAGGCTTTAAAAAGGTTTTTAAAAAAAATGGCAGAGGCTCGGGTTCGGACCCGAGACCTCTAACCCAAAATCCCACGCACCAACCACTGAACCAAGGCACAAGGCCGCGACATAACTGCGCCCCATTTCTTTTTAAGCCATAATTCCCAATTTCCCCTAAATTCGTATAAACCCTAGATCGAAATCGATCAAATTGACCCCTGATTCACAGTTGATACTCAAATTAATGTTAGGGCTTTTATTCTTTATGTAAAAACGAATAGATTGGAGTGTTTAATTACCTGTTTTGGTTTGGTTTGATGCTAAGAACAATGAAGAACAAGCCGCGATCTAACCCGAAGTCAAATGATGATCAAACGATGATGAAAACCAAATTGCTTGCACAGGAAGTTTTTAATGATGCTAAGTATCAAAAACCCTCGTTAATTGCTAGTTAGGAAGGCCGGAGAGTGGTGTTCGAGTAGGTTGCAGGTCGCGGTCGAAGGTGGTGATCAATGGAGGTGTTTAAGTTTGTTTCAGATGCGATGAAGGTCGTATACGATTAGGAATAGTTATGGGGTCTTATATACACGATTAATTGAATTATTTTGCTGTTAGTGGCGTTTGTGGAGTGTTTGTTTGGCCGACAATGGAGATAGTCGGTTTTAGTGGTTTGCACTTGTATTTTTCAATTGAATGGTGACTCACGTTCGACTCCACCACGGGAATGTGTCGGTAACTTTAGTTAGGTCAAAACCACTTTATTTTGGCGTTTAGGGGAGTCGCCGGAGCCGCTCCGGCGGTGGCCAGAGGGTCGGCCGGAATTACGGGGGGGGGGGGGGGAAGGGGTTGGTTTTGGTTAATTACACAAATGGTCCCTGTGGTTTGTACTCTTAACATTTCATGCAAAACCTTTTTAAAAAAGTTTTAAAATTTATATTTTAACCCCCTAAGCTTTTATAATCTTATAAAACAATTTTGTATTATTATTATTATTATTATTATTATTATTATTATTATTTTTATTAGTACTATTATTATTATTCTTAAATAATAGTAAAATGGATTAAATTGACGATAATCGGTGAAAGTTAGTTTAATAATATTGACCGAAAACTCGGGTTGTCACATTATCCCCTTGTTGAAGGAATTTTCGTCCCGAAAATTGGAACACCGGGTTAACAACCAAGTATACGGAGAATTTGGTTAAACCGATAAATATACTACACACAGTGAGTTAACGAGCTCAAGGCTAACTGTCGTACCGGTTAGTGACAGATGTCACACACCATTACATTCACCACATGATCTTTAACAAGAAGAATCAGGTTTCCTTTCTGATTGGGAATATCTTGAATGTTTCTAGCACTTTTGCTCATCAGAAGGGGACCATGAAACCATCTGTATTATCTGAGCTATCACACGCACGTGAAACTTTATGAGGTAGAACAAATGTGAAAATAGACCCACAATGTTCTTTGCTTGATATCGTGAGATGTCACAGTATCCCTCAGTTGAGAAAATTTCATCCTGAAATTCAGTGGAGTTAGGTTCTGAAGGTGTATCCACGAACAAGTGCGGATATTTAGACTTCATCTGATCCTCCCGTTCCCATGTAAATTCAGGTCCCCGTTTGGAGTTCCATCTCACGCGCACAATGGGAATTTTGCTACGCTTTAGTGTCTTGACCTCTCGATCCATGATCTCCACTGGTTCTTCGATGAAATGTAGTTGATCATCTATCTTCAATTCCTCCAAAGGCACGATCAATGATTCATCAGACAGACATTTCCTCAGATTGGATACGTGAAACACATCATGTATCCCCCTGAGTTCTTCAGGTAAATTCAACTGATAGGCTACTGGGCCAATTCGTTTGACAATCTCAAATGGCCCCACGTATCTTGGGCTTAACTTCCCACGCTTTCCAAAGCGTATTACACCCTTCCAGGGTGAGACCTTCAGTAGTACTTTGTCACCAACCTGAAACTCCAATGGCTTCCGACGCTTGTCGGCGTAACTCTTTTGTCGATCACGTGCTGCCGCCATACGGTTACGAAGTTGCACGATCTTCTCAGTCGTTTCGTGCACAAGTTCAGGTCCTGTAAGTTGGCTTTCTCCTACTTCTGCCCAGCAGATAGGTGATCGGCACTTACGTCCATACAATGCCTCAAATGGAGCTGCCTTGATCGAGGTGTGATAACTGTTTTATAGGAGAACTCAACCAATAGTAGATGAGTTTCCCACTGCTGCCGAAATCGATCACACAGGCACGCAACATGTCTTCCAGTGTTTGGATTGTACGCTCACTTTGACCATCGGTCTGCGGGTGATATGCAGTACTCATATCCAGCCGTGTTCCTAATGACCGTTGTAACGATTGCCAGAAATGAGAAGTGAACCGAGCGTCACGATCAGAAATGATAGATATCAGTACCCATGCCAGAGACTATTTCCCTTAAATAGATACGTGTCAGCTTCTCCATTCGATCAGTCTCTCGGATTGCCAGAAAGTGTGCGGATTTTGTTAAGCGATCTACTATAACCCAAATGGTATCGCATCCGCTGGGAGTCCTAGGTAACTTCGTGATGAAGTCCATCGAGATCTGCTCCCATTTCCACACTGGAATTTCCGGTTGTTGGAGTAAACCGGATGGTCTCTGGTATTTCACCTTACCTTGGAACAAGTTAGGCATCTGCTTACGTATGTGGCTATCTCCGCCTTCATTTTCGGCCACCAGTAAAATTCTTTCAGGTCCTGGTACATCTTGTCTGAACCTGGATGGATCGAGTAACGTGACTTATGAGCTTCATCCATTATCAGCTCTCGCAAGTTCCCGTACTGTGGTACCCAGATCCGTTTCATAAAATAACGGATTCCATCATCTTTAACCTCCAATTGTTTCTCCATGCCTCGCATGGATTCTGCTTTGAGATTCTCTGTCTTCAAGGCCTCAGATTGAGCAGCTTTGATTTGCATTGGTAGGTCAGAGTGGATAGTCATTTGTAATGCGCGCACCCGACGAGGCTTTAAGGTTTCCTTACGACTAAGGGCATCGGCTACCACATTAGCCTTACCCGGATGGTACTTGATCACACAGTCATAATCATTGAGTAATTCTAACCATCGTCGTTGCCGCATATTTAGTTCCTTCTGGTTAAATATGTGCTGGAGGCTCTTATGATCTGTATAGATCGTGCGCCTGGTTCCGTATAGGTAGTGCCTCCAGATCTTCAAGGCAAACACTACAGCTCCTAGTTCCAGATCATGCGTTGTATAGTTCTTCTCATGCACCTTGAGCTGTCTAGATGCATAAGCTATGACTTTGTCACGTTGCATCAATACACACCCCAATCCCTGGATGGATGCATCACAGTAAACAACAAGTCATCAGTTCCTTCTGGTAATGCTAGGATTGGTGCGCTGCAGAGTTTGTCTTTAAGCGCCTGAAACGCTGTTTCCTCTTTGCTACCCCACTTATAAATTATTCCTTATGAGTCAGGGCAGTCAAAGGTGTGCCAATTTAGAAAATCCTTCGATAAATCTTCGGTAATAGCCTGCCAAACCAAGGAATTGTCGCACCTCAGTAGGCGTCTTTGGTGCCGGCCAATCCTTGATTGCTTTAATCTTTGAAGGATCACATGTATACCCTTTTCATTCACCACGTGCCCAAGGAATTGCACTTCACGCATCCAGAAGTCACATTTTGAGAACTTTACGTAAAGCTGTTCATCTCTCAGCAATTCCAGTATGGTTCTCAAGTGTCCCTCATGATCTTTCTTATTACGGGAGTAGGTTAGTATGTCATCAATGAAGACAATGACAAACTTACCAGATAAGGTTTGCAGACACGGTTCATGAGGTCCATGAAAACTGCTGGGGCATTGGTCAGCCCAAAAGGCATTACGGTGAACTCGTAGTGCCCATAGCGTGTTCGAAACGCAGTCTTGGAGATGTCTTCCTCTCGAACCCTCAACTGATGATAACCTGATCTCAAGTCAATCTTGGAATAGTAGCTAGATCCTTGCAACTGGTCGAACAAATCATCAATGCGTGGAAGTGGATACCTATTCTTGATTGTCACCTTGTTCAGTTCGCGGTAGTCAATACACATCCTGAAGGTTCCATCTTTCTTTTTAACGAAAAGCACTGGAGCTCCCCAAGGTGAAGAGCTGGGACGTATGAATCCTTTGTCTAACAACTCTTGCAATTGCTTAGACAGTTCTTGTAGTTCGTTCGGTGCCAGACGGTACGGTGCCCGAGCGATCGGAGTTGCTCCTGGTGCTAGTTCAATTTGAAATTCTACCTGTCTGTGTGGAGGAAGGCCAGGTAGGTCTTCGGGAAATACCTCAGGAAAGTCTCTAACAACAGGAATATCTTCAACTCGCCTTTCATCCGCCTTGGTTCAGTAACAAGTGCCAACAAGGCAAGGTGTCCTTTTTTGAGACATTTCTGAGCCTTCAAATATGATATGATGCCGACCACCGCACCCACCTTTTCACCTTCCACAATAAGAATTTCATCGTCCGAAATAGGTAACTTGATCAGCTTCTCCTTGCAAACGATCTCAGCACTATTATGGGATAGCCAATCCATCCCGGCGACTACATCGAAGCTTCCTAGTGTGACAGGAATAAGGTCTATGCTGAAGGTGTGTTCGGATAAGCCTAGCTTACAGTTTTTAAACACTTGTGTTGCTGTTATCGTCCTACCATCGGCTATTTCTATGGCATAATTAGAACTCAAATCAGTAGGCACCATCCCTAGTTTTTACTAAACTTGGTGGACACATAACTCTTATCAGCACCAGAGTCAAATAAAACAGAGGCATAACACCCATTAATAGAGAATCTACCAGATACTACAGTAGGGTCGTTTCAAGCCTCACCTGAGCCCATGATGAAGACTCTGCCTCTGCCACCGCCACCACCATTGTTGTTGTCCTTGGGCTTATCAGCAACACCATTGTCACCATTCTTTTTCAGTCTCGGGCAATCCCTTTTAAAGTGTCCGGGTTGACCACATTCAAAACACACAGTCTGATTGTGGTTCTGCTGTTGTTGAGGTGCTTTTCCCGAGAGATTCACCCGGCAATACTTGGCAATATGCCCAAATTTCCGCACCTCTCACAAGTGTTCCTTGTGCACTGCCCAGTATGATGGAACTTGCATTTGCTGCACTTTGGCAGATTTCCATAGTAGCCGCCGGATGAGAAGGTTGGGACGGATTAAACTTCTTGTGTTGAGGTTGATAAGTGGAGGACGAAGATTGCTTTCCGCTGGTAGATGATTCCCATTTCCTCTTGTTATTGTAGAAACCAGATGCAGCACCTCGCGAGGGCAGTTTACCCTGTGCGACAGCCTGGTCAGTCAACTTGTGGGCCAGTTGAACAGCTTCCTGAATGGTAGCTGGTCTAGCAGTGGTGACCATGCTCTGGATTTCAGGTACCAGTCCGTCGATGTATCTTTCAACCCGTTTGTAAGTCGGGTTAATCATAGTAGGGCACAGAGTAGCCAACTCGTGAGAACGAGTTGTGTAAGCTTCAATTTTAGAACCTACCATCTTCAGGTTCCAAAATTCGGTTTCCAGTTTTTGTATTTCATCTCGTGAACAGTACTCCTCTTTCAGCAGATTCTTGAATTCTACCCATGTTGTGGCGTTTGCAGCTTCAACGCCCAGCATCTGAACTTGTGTGTTCCACCAGCTCAGAGCAGCACCATCCAGTGTGCCAGCAGCATATTTTACTCTATTCCCAGCAGGGCAGTTGCAGATTTCGAACACCGATTCTAGCTTTTCGAACCAACGGAGCAGTCCCACCGCTCCCTCAGTTCCATTGAACGGATTAGGCTTGCAGTCCATAAAGGACTTGTAGGTGCAAGTCGGTTGACCAATAGAGTTCTGCTGTGGAGGGGGTTGGTTTGCCAACGCTGCAGGTGATACTATGATTGATTATCGCTGCCAATTCTGCAGGCGTCATTGAGATGTTACCTCTCCCGCGTCCACGTCCTCTTCCAGACATTATTTACATTACCAAATATCAAAAGCTATCTGAGAATAGACCTTTTGTTTCAGTATGAAAAGGAAGAGAAATTCAAAGATTTAAAGAAATAGACAAGCTAGAGAATCAGTCCGAATCCAAGGGATTAACACAAATGTCATAGTTTGAATTTCGTCCAAATTCAAGGTAAGTGTGACATTCCTACAAATAGAACTGATAAATAGTTTCCACATCAGTGGCTATGTTCTATGAGAACCGAGGCTTTCTTGCTCAACGTGTAGGAATGATGACTTATACTGACTATAATGTTACCTTTCCGACCAGATTCACCGGACTTAGCATGCACGACAAGTTACAATTACGTGTGCACCCGTAATGGTAATTTGCTTTGCATGATCACCCCGGTTCCTCCTATCAGGCTGACATATCTTGTCAAGTACAGTGGTCATCAATGATAGAAGTACCAAGTATGTATGTATTATATCGGGGTTGATTAATCAAAGTATACGAAAGGATCAGTAAAGTTTGGGAATCATTGACACGCCAAGGTAATTTGACCCATTTGCCTTAGAGACCTGTGTATTGACCATAGTTTATCACTCATCCCAGAAATCCCCAGGTAAGCATACCAGGTCTCGCAATGAGATATATGCGATATGCTTGCCTTAGCCCGAGGGCCTTTTGCCAGGAAATCCAGAATACAGGTGTCTATGTGTCACACAAATCACGAAGAACATTTAGGCGATGTCAAATGCACACAAACTCTCCCGTGACTCACAGCACCTTGGAGCCACCATCCCGGTAGCCATAATGGCTCACAGGGATATGTTAAAGCAAAAATTCCAGGCAACAATTTAGTAGGCATAGCCTAGTAATCTATGTGTGCTATAACAAATGCTCTGATACCAATCTGTCCACACCCTCAAAATCCGCTAACGGGGTTACCGTCAGGCGTGTGACATAACCGGATCTCAGATAAGCATTAGTTACCCAAACGACTCGATAATTACAAAACATATATTATATAAGATTAATAATAATGAAACAAACCAATTATGTTTAAGTAATGCGGAGCGAATCAGTAAAATATTTAACAATAGTTTCGAAACACACAACACGTGTCCAGTCCAGTTTATGTAATTAAATGCAATTAAATCTTGAAACAGTTGGTGTGAATACAGAATGATATGCTGTAGATGCTGTGCTCCTAAACGTGCCACATCAATGTTCTGAGAGAAAACATGCAAAAATCTCAGTACAAGACAGGTGAGTTCACAGGTTTATCAGAAAACAGTAAATCAGTAATGAAGTTCCCGATTGTGTAATCCGTCAGGTATGTAATTCCGATTTTGTAATCCGATAAGTATCAGTAATGAATTACCGGATTATGTAATCCGATAAGTATAAGTAATGAAATCCCCGGATTATAATCCGATAAGTATAAGTATGAAATCCCCGGATTATGTAATCCGATAGTATAAGTCATGAAACCCCCTGATTATGTAATCCGAATAGTACAATGAAATTCCCGGATTATGTAATTAAAGCATATAATGGGTAGCTAGTCCATAATGATCACTATGTGTATGAAGTCGCGACCGAGCTGACATGTAATCAAATAAAAAGTAGGCCCGATTGTGGATCACACACCACAACTTTAACAGCTAACTGTTCACCCGTTTGCGAACGTTGTGCTAGTGCGACTACCCGGGTGGGGCAGGGAGGGGGGTATGTCACTCCCAGTATCTCTTAACAATCACCTCGCTATTTGCATATTAACGTCCGAAGGGCAAAGTATAACACCATAGCATCAAGTATATGCAGTATACAAAAATCCAATGTAATGTAACGTTTATGAAAACAGCATGTTTCTCTCCCCCAAAAGAGTATAAAGTAAAAGTGGGGCTGTAAACTCCCTTGAATTGATGTAATGAAATGAACAAGAACTTCAAAGAATAAGGCGATACACGATCAAGCACGAGCAATACCTATTACGGATTGTAACTAAGTCTTTGAAATGTATTCAATGCGAATAGATATATTTGGTCGAATTTGGAGCGGTTCGGTTTGACGCAAACGATTTGATATATATATATATATATATATATATATATATTGTTTGAGTTTAATTATAAACTAGGATTCAACATCTGACAATGTTTAGATGTATTATGTATATATTCTTTGTAATCTTTCGAAATAAATATTATTACGATAACGTATTATCCGTAATTATTTATTAATCTAAACGTTCGTTACCGTATTGCTGAAATTATGGATATATATTTCCTTTGATTTTCATCATTATACTTAAACACAATCTAGTGTCTATTTTTATGAAAATAGTTATTTGGTAATATTTATAATATTAATTTATAAATGTATTATGGTTTTTAAATAAAATAAATTTCAGAATTAACTTTGTGAGATTTAAAATAAGAGATGTTTATAAAATTTATTTTTATAATTTTTAGTAATTTTTGTATAATTTTTAGAGGCTTAAAAAGGTTTTAAAAAAAATGAGAGGGCTCGGGTTCGAACCCGAGACCTCTAACCCAAATCCCACGCACCAACCACTGAACCAAGGCACAAGGCCGCGACATAACTGCGCCCCATTTCTTTTTAAGCCATAATTCCCAATTTCCCCCAAATTCGTATAAACCCTAGATCGAATCGATCAAATTGACCCCTGATTCCATTGATACTCAAATTAATTTGGGCTTTTATTCCTTATGTAAAAATGAATAGATTGGAGTGTTTAATTACCTATTTTGGTTTGGTTTGATGCTAAGAACAATGAAGAACAAGCCGCGATCTAACCCGAAGTCAAATGATGATCAAACGATGATGAAACCACATTGCTTGCACAGGAAGTTTTTAATGATGCTAAGTATCAAAACCCTCCTGTTAATTGCTAGTTAGGAAGGCCGGAGAGTGGTGTTCGAGTAGGTTGCAAGTCGCGGTCGAAGGTGGTGTATCAATGGAGGTGTTTAAGTTTGTTTCAGATGCGATTGAAGGTCGTATACGATTAGAATAGTTATGGGGTCTTATATACACGATTAATTGAATTATTTTAGCTGTTAGTGGTGTTGTGGAGTGTTTGTTTGGCCGACAATGGAGATAGTCGGTTTTAGTGGTGTTTGCACTTGTATTTTTCAATTGAATGGTGACTCACGTTCGACTCCACCACGGGAATGTGTCGGTAATTTTAGTTAGGTCAAACCGCGTTATTTTGGCGTTTAGTTCTTGCCGGAGGCTCGCCGGCGTTTCTGGCCGGAAATTCGAAGGGGACGGGCCGGGGGTTGGGTTTTAGAAATTACATAAATGGTCCCTGCGGTTGTGTTTTTATCATTTTATGATTAAAACTTCTTTTGAAGTTTTAAAATGGCAAAATCCCCCTGGGCTTTATTATTATTATTATTATTATTAACATCATTATTATATTATTATTATTATTATTATTATTATTATTATTATTATTATTATTATTATTATTATTATTATTATTATTATTATTATTATCATTATTAGTATTTTTATAATTATTTAACCAACATATCAAACTTATTATTTATAAATTAACTTTTAATAAAAAAAATACGAGATGTTACAGTCTCCCCTACTTCAGGAATTTCGTCCCGAAATTTATTCACGAGGAGGCTGAAACGAAAAGATGAGGGTACTTGAATTTCATTTGGTCCTCACGTTCCCAGGTGAACTCTGGACCTCGCCTTGAGTTCCACCTCACTCGGACAATTGGGATTTTGCTGCGTTTTAATTGTTTGACCTCCGATCCATTATTTCTATTGGTTCTTCTACAAAATGAGTTTTCTCATCAATCTTGATTTCTTCAATAGGCACATGTAAGGACTCGTCCGCCAAACACTTCTTGAGGTTTGACACGTGAAAAGTATCGTGTATACCGCTGAGTTCTTGTGGCAACCTCAATCGTAAGCCACCGGGCCGATTCTTCTGTAATCTCGAATGGTCCTACGTATCGAGGGCTAACTTCCCTTTCTTTCCAAATCGTACAATCCCTTTCCAGGGAGAGACTTTGAGTAAGATGTGATCTCCAACATTGAATTCTAGGGGCTTCCGACGGTTGTCGGCATAGCTCTTTTGGCGATCTCTTGCAGCTTTTAGTCTGTCTTTAATTTGGAAAATCTTATCAGTCGTTTCTTGAATGATTTCTGGGCCTGTTAGCTGGCTTTCACCAATCTCAGCCCAACAAACTGGGGATCTACATTTCCTCCAGTATAATGCTTCAAATGGAGCGCATCCAATGCTTGTGTGGTAACTGTGTTGTAAGAGAACTCAATCAATGGTAAATGAGTATCCCAGCTACCACCAAAATCGATTACACAAGCTCTAAGCATGTCTTCCAACGTTTGTATCGTTCGTTCACTTTGGCCATCCGTTTGTGGGTGATAGGCGGTACTCATATCTAGTCGAGTGCCCATCGCTTTCTGCAACGTTTGCCAAAAGCGTGAAGTAAATCGACTGTCTCGGTCGGATATGATTGACACCGACACCCCATGCCGTGTCACGACCTCCTTGATGTACAATCTTGCCAGCTTATCCATTTTATAATCTTCTCGGATAGGCAAGAAGTGAGCAGATTTTGTCAGTCGATCCACTACGACCCATATCGAGTCGTGCCCGCTTGGCGTTCTCGGGAGTTTGGTAATGAAATCCATGGTGATGTTCTCCCATTTCCACTCGGGAATTTCAGGTTGTTGCAATAATCCCGATGGCTTCTGATGTTCAGCTTTTACCTTGGAACACGTCAAGCATTTGCTCACATATAGAGCAATGTCTTTCTTCATACCCGGCCACCAGTATAGATCCTTCAGATCATGTTACATCTTGTCTGCACCGGATGAACAGAATATCGAGTCTTGTGTGCTTCATCACCAAGACTAGTGTGCGTACGCCTCCCCATTTGGGAACCCATATGCGATCAATGAAATAATGTACGCCGTCATCCTTGCGATTCATTTGTTTATCTAACCCTCGGAATTCTTCTCCGCAAGGTTTTCTTCTTTTAGAGCCTCACTTTGCGCACTTTGAATTTGAGCTTTCAAGTTCGTTTGAATAGTCAATCCCAAGCTCTAACAGTAGGGGTTTTTTCGCGTTCTTTACGACTGAGGGCATCAGCCACCACATTTGCTTTCCCCGGATGATACCGGATTTCGCAATCGTAGTCACTAAGTAGTTCTACCCAACGTCGTTGTCGCATGTTAGCTCCTTTTGAATCAGATGTGGTGAAGGCTCTTATGATCAGTGTAGATGATGCATTTGGTTCCATACAGATAGTGCCTCCATATCTTCAGTGCAAAGACTACAGCGCCTAACTCCAAATCATAAGTCGTGTAGTTCTTTTCGTGCACCTTTAGTTGTCGTGAGGCGTAAGCAATTACCTTATCTCTTTGTATTAACACACATCCCAATCCCTGATGCGAAGCATCGCAATACACCACGAAGTCATCAGTTCCGTCCGGAAGAGATAGTATTGGGCATTGCACAGTTTATCCTTTAACGTCAGGAAAGCTTGTTCTTGTGCATGTCCCCAATCAAACTTCTTATCCTTCTGGGTTAGCATGGTCAACGGTTGTGCGATTTTTGAAAAGTTCGCAATAAACCGTCGATAATACCCCCAATCCCAAGAATTGCCGAATTTCTGATGGTGTTTGGGGTGTATCCCATTTCTTCACACTTCAATTTTGCCGGGTCCACGTGGATTCCATCTTTGTTAACCACATGGCCCAAAACTTCACTTCTTGGAGCCAGAATTCACACTTTGAGAATTTAGCGAAAAGTTTCTCTTCCCGCAATAGTTCAAGAATTGCTCGAAGGTGTTTCTCGTGATCTTCTTTCAAACGAGAATAGATAAGTATATCGTCTATGAACACGATCACGAACTTATCCAAGTATGGTTTGCACACCCGATTCATCAGATCCATGAACACAGCTGGTTCATTAGTCAGTCCGAACGGCATGACTAAGAACTCATAGTGCCCATAACGAGTCCTGAACGCTGTCTTCGGTATATCATCTTCAAAAACTCTCAGTTGATGATATCCAGAACGAAGATCAATCTTGGAGAAATATGAAGCTCCTTGTAATTGATCAAACAAATCATCAATTCTGGGAAGAGGGTATCGATTCTTCACAGTCAACTTGTTCAGCTCGCGATAATCGATACACATACGAAATGACCCGTCTTTCTTCTTGACAAATAGAACCGGTGCTCCCCATGGTGAATGACTCGGCCGAATGAATCCCTTCTCCAATAGCTCTTGTAGTTGGTTGGATAATTCCTGCATTTCAGATGGTGCTAACCGATATGGTGCTTTTGCTACCGGCGTAGCTCCAGGAACCAACTCGATACGAAATTCCACCTGACGTAGAGGAGGTAAACCCGACAAATCATCAGGAAATACTTCCGGATAATCTCGCACCACAGGAATATCTACCAACTTGATGCCTTCTTTCTTCTTTTCTACAACATGAGCCAGGAGGGCATAGCACTGCTTCTGCAGACATCGTCGCGTCTTCATGCAGAAATAAGCTTCAGAGTTCTTCCTGGTCGTTCTCCTTGAATCTTGAGTACCTCCCCATTAGGCATGGGGATTCGTACTACTTTCTCCCGATAAACGATCTCGGCTCCGTGCTTTGACAACCAATCCATTCCCACGATTACGTCGAAGCTCCCTAGCTCGAAAGGTATTAAATCTATGTTGAAGGCATGGTCCTCTAATATTATGAGCACTGTCTAATGATCTTATCTGCTTGTACGAATCTACCGTTGGCCATTTCTACGGAAAAGCTAGTTTCTAGCCTACTCGGTTCCAAGTTAAGCATGTGTGCAAAATCAGAAGATATGAAGCTATTGTCTGCTCCCGTATCAAACAATATAGAGGCGAAGTGGTCGTTGAGAAGATACGTACCCGTGACGACATGGGATCTTGACGGGCATCATTAGCTCTAATGACAAAGGCACGTCCTCTTGCAGCATTTCCTTGATTTCCCTAGGCTGGATTACCAGCTATAGCCAGCCATTGCTGCTGGTTATTGCCTTGTTGACCGGGTGCTCTGTTCAGTCAGGGACACTTGTTTCGGAAGTGATCAAGACCTCCGCATTCATAGCATGCCCTGGCGTTCCCGGGGGGTTGACCGCATTGATGGGCGTTACCAGTTTGGCGCAGTCCTACAATCCTTCGCCCAATGACCCAAGCGCCTACAGTTTGTGCATTCCCGACACTGCTTTGCTGGGAATGGTGCCAATTACACTTGTTGCACTTGGGGTGCAGTCCCGTGTAATCTTTCTTTTCTTGGGTAACGGCCACAAAGTTTTTGGTCGTTTTGGCCCTCTTATCAAACTTTCCAGTACCAGACCGACTTGTTTCCCCAGTCTCTTTCCTTTTCTCCGCTCCCCTACCCAGTACTCCTGTTCTTATCATCTCGTCAGTGAGAGCGCCCGCTTTTAGAATAGCGCTCTGGATTGTAGGAGGAGCAGCTGCAGTTACCATCGCCCGGATTTGAGGCGCGAGTCCCCAAATGTATCTTTCTATTCTCTTAGATTCCGGAGTGACTAGGTGTGGAACTAGTCTAGCCAGCTCGTGGAATCGGTCAGTATAAGCTGTGTGCCCTGCCCCTACCATAGCATATTCCAGAACTCATGCTCAAGCTTCTGCATCTCGTTGAGGGGGCAGTATTCCTCGGTAATCAAGGCTTTGAATTCATCCCAGGTCATCTGTATCGCAGATTCCCTTCCCCTAGCTTGAACCTGGGTGTTCCACCAGTTAGTGCTCTGCCCTGTAGTAAGCACGTAACATACTTGATCCGCTGGCTGTCGAGGCATTCACTGATGTCGATCACAACCTCCATTTTCTCAAGCCATCTAGTCAGGGCTACCGCCCCACCTTTCCCATCGAATTCGTGGGGTTTGCAAGCCACAAACTCTTTATATGTGCATCCCCGTTTGGTATGGTTGACGCCAGTTACGTTTCCATTTATTCCATCAATGCCAATATCATCCACTACCCCTTGGTTATGTTGGCCGTTGGTGTTATGATCCCCGTGGAGAGGTTGATTCAGTAGGGCGTCGCTTACTTGCGTCACAATAGTAGGAACTAATGCAGCTAGCTGCTGAGCAATCATAGCAGCTATATCAGGATTGCCAGTTTCCTGATTATTGTCGGCTGGAGCACCACCAGCTCTTGATGGTCTACCCCTTCTCCTATTTTGTGGGGCTTCAGCTTCTTGGTTGGTTTTGCGTGTGACTCTTTTAGGTGTCATCTTCTAACTACAGAAAGATGGAAACTTTAGTCACCGCATGATTTCACTCATCAATTACTAATAATCTATGCTTCGGTCCATTAAGATCATTATGTAGCCCAGTTTAAGCACATTCTTAGTATACCGGTGATGCTTATATATAGGGTTCCCCGCAGCGTTCCCACCACATCCACGATATACCTTGAATAATACTTAAACTAGTTACATAACATCTTAATTTTCCTTAGCATCTATTCAAATAATAACGTTTTGTGTGGGTAGAGAGTATCATTACTCCTCTACATTCATGTATTCCTCATTCATTCCAAGCATTAATCAGTAGTTACTGAAATGCTAAGTAGAAGAATGTCCAATAAAGATTAAGGTCAATTGTCATGATTGGAAATACTATAAAGGCTTTAAGTAGGACAGGACTTGAGTATATGATAATGTTTGATTGCCTTCAACAAGGACTTACTAGCATTATGACCCTAGCACCCTAGGTATAGAATAGAAACGCGTAATACTCATGATCGTTACCTCATGGTAAGGTTAGCCAGACTTCTCATGCATGGTGAATTGCAATTACGTGTGCACCCGTAATGGTAATTTACCTTGCATGATCACCCTTAGCTTCACTTACCCCAAGTTAACATCATAGTATTATTTAGATTCATCAAGCACAAATAATGTAATGTCCTCTTGTCCATGAGCCAGTATTCCAATTGTAGCATGTAATCGCAAATAAGCACATAAGCACAATATGTTTAATGATAACTGCATAGGATTCTAGCCATAACTATGATAGGGTCGGATTCAATATCCGAAATCGACGCCACGCGTGATCACCGAAGTTCCCTATTGATGTTGTACGTATACAAGCGTAAAGTTCTAGTTTCAAAGTATCCTACGGAGAAAGACTAAGAGTATTAATGTATTCCTCGGGATGTTCACATAACACGTGTATATGTTAAAATTAAGTATGTAGGAACATACTTGTATATTAAATTCATAGATTTAATATACTTAACCCATTTGTCTTGTAGTTTTGTGTATTGACCATAGTTTATCACTCATCCCAGAAATCCCCAGGTAGCGTAACGGGTCTCGCAATGAGATTTATACGAATACGCTTGCCTTAGCCCGAAGGCCTTTTGCCAGGAAATCCAGAATACAGGTGTCTATGTGTCACACAAATCATGAAAGACATTTAGGTAAATCAAATGCACACAATCCCTAGCATGCATCCTATATGAAGGTTCTTAGGTTATAGTCTAGGTCGAGTTCTCCACCTAATTCTCTATAACCAAGGCTCTGATACCAATCCGTCACACCCTCGCTTATAGCGGAAACACGAGGATGCGACGGATGGGATCGTCATAACACTTGGTATAATCACAGAGACATATTATACTGCAAAATCCTCGTGTCATGACGTCGCCCGACACAATGGTGACTTGTGTCGTGGTTAGTCAGTTCCACGACTATCATAGTCTTATTAATTCCAAATCTAAATTACACATAGTTCACAAATGAACCAAATGATATACAGGACTAATGCAAAGCTTATTGAAATCCTGAGGTCTCGCTAAGGCATCAACTCTAGCTATCCTCTTTGATTACGTTCACCTGAAAAGATATGCTCAAAAATGTCAACACATAATGTTGGTGATTTCGCATGTTTAAATTGAAAACATGTAATTGATGTTGTATAGAATTTGATATGGAATCATACTGTAAGCAAAAACCACATAACATGTGTTTTACAACCAAACCTATGACGTTTATGCATATAAGTTCGACGGAATATATTCACCCTTGGCCGGATTGCTGGCAGCTATGTTGGTAACTCGCAAGTTAACCAATCGTCGAAGGGTGGGTGTCAACCCAGTAGTACTACCAATACCTATCCGTTGGTTCCAAACCCGGAATTAATGGTTGTAAGAATAGAATAACACCATGTATGTATTAGAATATTAGAATAGTATCACATCGATTTCAAGTATGAAAATTGTATGTAAGATTGTACAGCATCGAAAACGGGTGAGCATACTTTTCCCCCAAGTTTGGAAAACATTGAAACAATTATAAAAGCATAAAAGGGACCACGAAACTCACCTTGAATTGATGTAATGTATATGAATAAGAACTTCAAAGAATAAGGCAATGCACGATCAAGCACGATCAATACCTATTATTAATTGTAATTAAGTCTTTAAAATGTGTTCATTGTGAATAAATATATTTGGTAAGGTTTGGGTTGGTTTGGTTGCACGCACACACAATTAGATGTATATATGTTACAAGGTTTTTTATAGGATTACTTATGTATTAATAAATAATTATCATTAAGTATTAAATTTACCGAATAATTATTTTACATTTTGATTCCATTAGAAGGATTTTTATAAGTATTTTTAACTATTTTGGAATGAAAATAAATATAACAATAATATGGTTCAATTATGTAATTTATAATTATCTAAGGATAATTACAGGTACTATTCGATTAATAACAAGATATTAATCTCATTATCATTATTTAAAATATATTTTATAAGAAATAACCTACAATTTCATTTGTAAATAGTTTGTGGATTTATACGGTATATTAATCTATATTCAAAAATAATATAGTGTCTATAATTATTTATAATATTTATAAATAATTTATGCATAATTTCTATGATTTTCGTGATTATTTCATAGTTTACACGACTTAGAATCCATTTTATAAAAATAAGTATTTTTATTATTTTATAAATAATATTTTATAAGAAATTATTAAAGTTTTTAAAAGAAATTTACAGAAAATAATTTTGTAAGATTTAAAATAAGGAGAATTTTTAGAATTTATTTTTATAATTTTTAGGAATTTTTTTATATTTTTTAAAGGTTATTAGGCTTTAAAAAAAATAGTTGTAGTGGCCCGGGGTCGAACCCGGACCTTCTGTTTGAGTTAGAGCGCAGGAACCAGTGGAACAAAGGCCTAAGCCGCGATTATCCCTGGGTTCCAAATCTTTTAAACACAGCATCAACAATTCCCAAATCCCGTATGACCCTAGATCTGAAATCAACCAAATTGAACTCGAATTCGATATGTTCGTGACCAAATTCATAGGGCTTTTAATCCCTATGTAAAAACGAGTGTAATGATATACTCAATTACCTGTTTTGAATCCAATTCGATGCCGGAGACCCAAGAACAGGTCGCGACAGGGTGATGATCGAAGGTGGGTTTTCGTGTGTGTTTCAGAGGGATTGAAAGTCGCATACGATTAGGAACAGTTATGGGGTCTTATATACACGATTAATTGGATTATTTTAGCTGTTAGTGGCGATTGTGGATTGTTTGTTTGGCCGACAATGGAGATAGTCGTTTTAGTGGTGTTTGCACTTGTATTATTCAATTGAATGGTGACTCACGTTCGACTCCACCACGGGAATGTGTCGGTAATTTAGTTAGGTCAAAACCGCGTTATTTTGGCGTTTAGTTCTCGCCGGAGGCTCGCCGGCGTTTCTGGCCGGAAATTCGAAGGGGACGGGCCGGGGGTTGGGTTTTAGAAATTACATAAATGGTCCCTGCGGTTGTGTTTTTATCATTTTATGATTTAAAACTTCTTTTGAAGTTTTAAAAATAGCAAAATCCCCCCCCCGGCTTTATTATTATTATTATTATTATTAACATCATTATTATTATTATTATTATTATTATTTATTATTATTATTATCATTATTAGTATTTTTATAATTATTTAACATCAACATATCAAACTTATTATTTATAAAATTAACTTTTAATAAAAAAATACGAGATGTTACAGCAAGATTCCTGTTTCTCTCCCTGTTTCTTGAACAGTAGCTGTGCTTTTTCGTGTTTTCTTTTGCCCTTGTGAATGTGGATTATTGAGTATATATATTTAGTGAATGGTTTCATCATCTGCGTTGTGTTTTCTTGAAGCAAGCACTTTTTGAAGTAATGCATGACTTTATTAGAAAGTTTGGGTTTGGTTGTTATTGCTTAATCATCATTTGTTGCTAATTACGTTACTGTGAATGATTTAATTGCACCCTTTGGTAAGTAGTAATTGTCATGAACTCATGCCATACTATCTCCCTATTTGGTTGTCCGCCTATTCCTTACAACCATTGCTTCTAAATTAAAACTAAGAGAAGGTTGCAAGCAAGAAAATATGAAATGCATTTGATAACAATATTAATGCGAGGAGAACTTTACGGGAAATTAAACGCCTCTCATATGGATCATGAGAATGTATTGACATTCCCACATGGATTATAATTTCTTTGTCCAATCTCTTATCCTTACGTTGCAATGTTTTTTTTTAAAATAAATGGGGCTGCATAGAACTACCATCTTAATGCATATTGTACTTAGTTAAACCATGTTAAGTGTGTGTGCGTATATATATGTTTTAAATCTTAGGAATCAGTATATATGAGTTACACGCTACTAACTCGGTTGTTGTTTCGTACTCGCTGCAACGTGCGGGTATTCCCACTAGTAATAATAAATAGTTCTATTGTGTTTTTGTTTCATATAGAACATAAATCCATAACATTTTGTTGTTTCTGATCATACCGGTGAACCGGAGAGATGGTCGGGCAAGATTTTATGTTTAAAAACTTTAAACTTTAAACTTTTATTTCATATATTTAGCGTTTAAGCTTCATATTTTATATATTAACTTTTTTAAGTTTTATTAGAATTATAAATCTACAGCAAAGAAATAGTATTTTCTCATTTTGTTTTAGACTGGATACTAGATATACATGTATATTTGAATTTTGATTATCTTTAATGTCATTAGGTTTGATTAATCTGACTAGTGATCGTTAAAATTTATATTGTTTGACTTATAATTTTTTGGCAAAATATGTCCATACAAACTTAAAAAAGAAATAAACAAATATAAACTAAATGCTAAATCGCTTCATATATTTATTAGAAAAACTTAAACATTTAAAGATAATTAATAACATTTAACTTTGTCAGGAAATAATTAATTTAATATTATAATACAAACCCATGTGTGGATTGGTATTATTATTTTTGTAATACAACTAGAATAACTATTAAAGTATATGATACAAGTGTTTTATATAAGTTTTCCTAAATTGTCCTTAATAAACCTATTCTAATTAATGCATGAGTTAATACATATGATTAAATTTATTATATTAAGTATTATTTTATTTATAATAATTTAAATTAATATTATATTTATTTTTTTATTATATTTTTTCTATTTAAATTAAGTATTATATTATTAACTAAATACTTTTTATAAATATTTACATAGTTATAATAATAACTAGATATTAACGCCGCGCTTTGCTGCGGCTAAACATTTGGCTTGATGGTTGTCGTTGCATTAGACCATGGTTGTTGTTACGTTAGACCTGAAGTGCGGGTGATTTTATATTACACCGTCGCACACCTCCACCATCTCCACCGTCGCACACCTCCACCATCTCCACCGTCGTACACCTCCACCATCTCCACCGTCGCACACTCAGCCAAACCATCTCCACCGTCGCACAACGACATCATTTCCACCGTCGTACACCTACAACCACCGCGACCCATCACCATCTCCATTGTCGCACACCTACAACCACCGTGCCCAATTACCATCTTCACCGACACCATCTCCACCGTCGCACACCTACCACCACCGCGACCTACCACCACCGCGACCTCAACCACTGTAGTGTTCGCAATTTAGGGCTTTGTGTTTTGTGTTAACTTCTGGAAACAGAGCATTCAAAGTATAGATCTCTCCCCAAAGTGTGCTATTGCCATATCACTGTTGTTTGCATTGCTTCATACGCTCTGGTTGTAATTTTTAGGGCCTAATCGAAGAACCCTAACTTAGGTGTGCACTTGGTGAGATCGTTCCATCCCTGCTTTTCTTCTTGTTTACTTTTATCTTTCCGGGTAGACTGTTTGGCTGGGTTAAGAGTACCAGCATCTGGTTTTAAATAGGGAGAGTCTTCCTTTATCCTGTTCAGTGTCTTGTGACTCGATATATTTCTGCTGCTGGTTTTGATTGTGTGTTACCTGTGTTTTGTTGATCTTGCGTGAGTGACTGCTTTGTTTATGCTTTATTAGTGTGGCAACCTCTTTTTAAGGTGTTTCTTGTCACGCTGAGTGAGTGAGGTATAATAGGTAACAGGAGACATTATGCTGCCCCTAGATCATGTTTGGTGACGAGAGATGCAACTATAGGGAAAAAGGGTTATAGATTACGACTGGCATCGTGGAATGTAGGAACCCTTACTGGTAAGTTATTAGAGTTAATAGATGTGTTAAGGAGACGTAGGGTTCAGATAGCGTGCCTCCAGGAGACTGATGGCGGGGTGGGAGGGCAAAGGAGTGTAATGGGTATAAATTATGGTATTCAGGGTCAGATGGAATAAAAAATGGAGTAGTTTTCTAGTTGCCAAAGAACTTCAAGATAATGTAATGGAGGTTAGAAGATACGACGATAGACTTATGTTGTTAAGGATAATAATAGGGGACGAAGTAGTGGTTGTAGTTAGTGCGTATGCACCACAAGTTGGATTAGGGGAAACGGAAAGAAAGAAGTTCTGGGAGAGTTTAGATCACGTTATGGGAGACATACCGCGACAAGAAAAAATATGCATAGGAGGATATTTTAATGGGCATATCGGTAAGGACAACGATCATTTCCCGTTGGTGCATGGAGGCTTTGGGTATGGTCAGAGGAATGACGTCGGTAGGGAGCTTCTTGACTTTGCATTAGCGCATGAACTAAGCATCATAAATTCGTTTTTCAAGAAAAAGACTCGCATTTAATTACGTTTAGCAGCGGCGGGAGACACACACAGATAGATTATTTGTTAATGAGGAGAGAAGATCGTAGCTCGTGGAAGGACTACAAGACAATACCGGGACAGACAGTACTCACTCAACATCACATGTTGGTGGCAGATCTACGAATGAAGAGAGCAATTGTCCAACCAACTAAGAGAAGTAGACCTACGATCAGATGGGGACAACTCAAAGACGAAAAGATTACCATCTTTAGAGATAAAATCATACCAATGAACCTGAGTGGACCACAGGAAGACGCCAACCAAAAGTGGGAGGCTATGGCAACTAGAGTCATTCAAGCAGCTAAAGAAACGCTTGGGACTACAACAAATAGGACAGTCGGTCATAAGGAATCCTGGTGGTGGAACGAAAATGTACAGGAGAAGATAAGAATTAAACAACAAAGTTTTAGAGAGCTTTTACGCTGTAATAATGAGGAAGAACGAGCGGAGCTAAAAGATAAATACAAAGAGGCTAAACGAGAGGCGAAAAAGTGTGTGTCAGAGGCAAAGAACACGCATACGAGAGGATGTATAAGTGATTAGAGACGAAAGAGGGTGAACATGACATGTTTAAGATTGCCAAGGCAAGGGAACGTAGAAGACAGGACTTGAGAATGGTGAAGTTTATAAAGGCCACGGATGGTAAGGTCTTGGTGAGGGAGAAAGACATAAAGGGGAGATGAAAAACCTACTTCGATAACCTTTTCAACATAACGAACCGTAATCAACAACGGAGATCGATGAAACAACTCAAACGACGCAACACAAACAAGTGTTATTGTAGAAGCATCACAGTCAATGAAGTTACGAGAGCTTTGAAGAAAATGGGAAAGGTTAAGGCGGTGGGGCCAGACAACATTCCGATTGAAGTGTGGAAGTGCCTTGGAGATGAGGGCCTAATGGCTAACGGACTTATTCAACACTATCTTTAAGACAGGAAAGATGCCAGAGCAGTGGAGAAGCAGTGTCATAGTCCCCATATAAGAAAAAAGGAGATGTCTAATGTTGCGCAATTGCAGGGGAATAAAGCTATTGAGTCACACGATGAAACTATAGGAAAGAATTGTTGACACGAGAATTAGACGAGAAACCCAGATAGCGGTAAACCAATTTCGATTTATGCCAGGACGCTCTACAACAGAAGCTATACATGGCATAAGGAGGATAATGGAGAAATATAGAGAAAAGAAAAGAGACCTACATATGGTATTCATTAACCTAGAAAAAGCCTAGACAGTGTGCGCGGAAACTCATCTGGGAAAGCCTACGACTTAGAAGGGTACCAGAGAGGTATATCAAAATAATACAGGATATGTATGACAGGGTAAAAACGGTGTCCGAGCACCTGTCGGAGACACATACTTCTTCCCGGTGGAAGTGGGACTCCACCAAGGATCGGCATTGAGCCCATTCCTCTTCACAGTAGTGTTGGACGAGATGACCAAGTCTATACAAGAGCCAGTCCCATGGTGTATGCTGTTTGCGGATGATATTGTCTTAATATCAGAATCTAAGACGGTGCTTAACGAGAGATTAGAACAGTGGAGAGCATCACTAGAACGCAGGGGCTTAAGGATATGTCGCTCTAAGACAGAATACATGCATTGTAACTTTAGTTGTGAGGCCGAAGAGGACACCCAAATCAGTATACAGGGCATGGCGGTCCCCCGGACGTGTAGGTTCAAATACCTTGGCTCGTATATACAGGAAGACGGAGAGATACATAGCGATGTAGCCCACCGTGTGCAATCAGGATGGTGCAAGTGGAGAGCAGCATCAGGGATTCTGTGTAATAAGAGGTTCCCACCAAAACTAAAGGGAAAACTATACAGAATGGCAGTACGTCCAACTATGCTATACGGCACAGACTGTTGGGCTATAAAAAAATCGCAAGAGAGACAAACAGAGGTCGTAGAATGCGAATGCTGAGGTGGATGTGTGGACACACAAGATTGGATAGGATCAGAAACGACGTCTTTCGCCAGAGGCTAGAGGTGACATGTATCAGATAAAATACGAGAGGGAAGACTAAGATGGTTTGGGCACGTGAAGAGGAGAACAATGGCAGCACCTGTTAGAGCGGTAGAAACATCAACGTAGAGGGTAGGAGGAGTAGAGGTGACCTAGGTTGACTTGGGATGGATTATTAGGCGAGATATGAGAGACTTGCACCTCTCTGAGCACATGATCGAGGATAGGGTGAGTGGAGGCGTAGAATAAAAATTAAGGACTTTTAGTGAGATTTGTGGGTGGGACGGGTTACGGTTACATGTGGCGGGACCTCCCGTGTCAGGTGTAGTTTTTCGTCATCTACCCTTTTGGGTGTTACATGTCGCTTTCTATGATGTGCGCACTATCAAATTCGCATGTGATATTCCTATGTGTGAATGATATGTATTAGATTATGATTATGATTATGATTGTTATGGTTACTGCCGTGTTAAGAGTGGGGGGTCTCTTCGGAACGGGTTCTCTATCTCTCAGGATAGAGAAAGACTTGCCACCACATACCCCTCCAAGACCCTGCTCTTCAGCGGGATACACTGGGTATGTTTGTTTGTTTGTTTACTTGTTTTGTCTATTCAAATTACAACATATACATGATTTTCAAAGACGTTGGAAGCTGTTGTTTTTTCCCGGTTGCATAATGAGCACTTCCTTGCTAAACAAATAAACAACATCTAATAACATGAACAAAATCAAATGGGGAAGCAAACAGTAATAGGAACGTGTCAACTAAATAACACTTAACTAAGCAACTGAAAAGCATTCACACGATATACGTAAAACAATACAAACATAACCATAACTTCAAACAGATACACTGATATATAGTTTAGGCTCAGAAATACGTTGTCGTTGCGGTTGAAAAACATAAACATGCCACGCCAAAACAACGACATGTAATATTTTTTACGTCATCATAGCCTCTAATCCAACAAAAAACGCTATAACCATCAACAACTCAATCCAAACTACAATGATATACCCAAGCCAAGTACCATCGTACATCAATCATCAACATCAGAGGTGTAGTTCTCTCAGATGAGTTAGGCATCATCATCATTGAAGTTTAGGCTCAGAAATATGTTGTCGTGCGGCTGCAAATAACAATTGCCAAGCCAAAACAACGAAAATGTAATATTTCTTTTCATCATCATAGCCTCTAATCTCACAACAACCATCTAACAATTCAACATAATTGCTTTTCAGTTTGTCTCAAACGATATATCTCTCAGATGAGTATAATCATCATCATCGAGCCAAATAGCAGCTTACATCATCATCATAACATCCAGAGATCTATTCTCTCAAATGAGCCAGTCCTCATCATCATTGAGCCAAGCTACAACCCAAAAACCCCAAATCTGAAAGCTCCAACACAAAAACCCCAAATCTGAAAGCTCAAAATATGAATGAGGGTTTAGGGTTTGTAACAACACTGAACAAAGTTAAAGAAACCAAACAACAGTAAACATGATCATCATCAACATCCAGAGATCTATTTCTCTCAATGAGCCAGTGCCTCATCATCATTGAGCCAAGCTACAACCCAAAAACCCCAAATCTGAAAGCTCCCACAAAAACCCCAAATCTTAAAGCTCCAATATGAAATGGGAGGTTTAGGGTTGTAACAAACACTGAACAAAGTTAAAGAAACCAAAGAACAGTAAAAGGGTCATCGGAGAGCAAGCTACATCCTACAAACCCCAATCTGAAAGCTCCAAATATGAAATGGGGGATTTAGGGTTTATACAAACATTGAACAAAGTTAAAGAAACCAGACAACAGTAAAAGAGGTCATCGGAGAGCAAGAGAGAGACGCCATGGACGCCGGCTACGGTAAAAAACGCACCACGGTCAGGATCGTCTCTTTCTCTTCCCCATCTCTCTGCGAGGTATCCAAGAGAAACAGAGACCTGCGAGCAACGCCATTTAGCAGAAGCACAACAACGACGATGTCCGACAACGACAACCAAGCTGGCATCGCCGGAATCGGCAAGCCAAGCGATCATCGTAGGCGAGACCCAAAAACTGGAACGCAACCGGCCATCGCCTGCGTCACCGAGAAACAGCAAACGAAGCACAAGCGAGACATCAACCCGCCTTCGCAGGAAATGGGCTACAACCGGCCTTCGCTGAAACCGGGACACCCTCTCCAGGGGCAAGAGATCGCACCAGAAGAAAGGAAAAGCCATCGAATGTGGCTTTAAACACACAAACACACACGTGAAAGTCAGTGCCAAAAACACCAATACCACCGACCAATGTCTTAATAAGAATAGTAATTATAATAATAATAATATATTATAATAATAATACTACTTTAATAATAATATAGTCAATATTAAGGCTGGTCGTAAATAGACTCAGTAGCACCGCGCATCATGCGAGCCAATTCTTTACACATAACATGTAGAAAATAATAATGATATCTATATTATCTATACTTTTTATATAACATTTTAGGATGTCAAATAATAATTTTATCTTAAACTAATACACCTAAGGATTAGTATGGTAATATTACAGTGAATTTTAATTAATTTTTAATGTATATAAAATCATTGAATTTAATAATAATAACAATAATAATAGTAATAATAATATTAATAGTATTTAAAGTAATTATAAAAGTTATTAACAAAATAAAAATAATTTTAGTAATAACTAATAATGTGTAATAATATACAACTCATCAAATTAAAAATATACAAGCTCTCAAAATTTTCAAGTTATGAATCTTATATAGTTTTTCTCTTATACTCATACAAATATGATTGTTTAAAAAATCTAAATTTTTCGTATAAAGTGCTAAATTATATCAACCTTTCGACATGATTTTTTTTTAAAAAATAGTTATCAATATAATTTGTATCCATATATACGGATTGATGTAATCTACAAGTAACCGAAATCAAGTATTATAAATTTTAACAACCTGCGACAAAACGCATGTTCACACACTAGTTAAGTAATATAAAAATAGTAAACAATGAAAAAAATATCAATTTAGAAACTAGAATTTATTTGTAAAACTAAACCTTTTAATAACTTAAATATAAAAAAACCGACAAAAGTTTGAATTACAACTTATGTTAATAAAACATAGAAAGAACTTATTTTTTATATTAGAGAACTTAAATTAGAAGGGTGAAAAAAGTAGAAGTGGAAATAAAAGGAGTGTTTATATAAAAAAAGTTACAATTAAATTAGTGTAGTCAATGGTTATTTTGTAAAAAAACTAGTCAAAGGTTATTATAGGCATCTATGAACACACTCTCAGGTGTTATCTAGACGCCATTTGACTTTTTCACGGCCCGTGAAGGGCTTACGGGCCGTAAGGTGTTCGAAATTTAAATTTCGCAGCTTTATCCGCTCACGGGCTGTGTGAAACACATCACGGCACGTAAGCGTCTACATCACGGCCCGTAAGCGTCTAACATCACGGCCGTGAACAAGTGCCATAACGGCCCGTGAGTTCTCTCACGGGCCGTAGTAGTCCTTCTGAGAATTTATTTTCCTCGATTTGCGTGCATTTTTAAATTTTATAATTATGTGACTTGACGTTTATTCATTGATTCGATTTAAGATTCTGTATAAAACGTTATACATATTACTTGTTATATACGGTTAGTGAGAAACGAAACAGTTAAAATGTCTTCTCGTAGAGGTAATAGAAGACGTCAAAATGAGTCCTCTTCAAACTCACGAGATATTGTGGAAAGTATTCCTGATCCAATAGATAACCATAATTAGCAGAATGGAAGGAACTGGTCTAAAAATGTTATTAAGTTTATACGTAACGGTGATTCCCAAACATGTAGTTCGTATATATTCTCCATACGAATGCCGACCAAATACGTGTGATGATTCATGGTGCATTCATCGTAATGCGCAAACGATTTCGTACAATTCGAATCGTACTTTTTACATTTTCTGTCACGTATACAATATTGGCAGCACTCCGGACAAGAAGAAATCGAAGAACTGGTGTATCCGGTGAAACCGTGTGGCCTCCTAATGCCGGTCATATTGGTCGAGATTCGGGAGTATTAATTTGTATGTTATTGCGTAGGTTGGTTCAAAATAGATCTTTAGGTTGGTTCAAACATTCATGTCCAGAGACCGAGCCTGAGGGTCAGGGTGACTTCCTGGACCCACATACTGATCTTCGTTTTCCTCTAGAGACACAGCCACGGCTTAGGCTGTGGAAGCTGATAGGACGGCCCCTGAAGGGGACCCACACTATTGACTGGGACGTGCTAGAGGTTGTTTACGGATGCCCTAATTGCGAAGCAGACGACGGACACGCCGCCTAGGATTTGGACCGACAGACCGTCATGGCCATGGGGATTGCCGCCAAATTGGTGACGAACTCCGATGGTCCACTGATGGTGGTCAGACCATCTGGCAGCCTATGGCGAGCGTTGGTGAGGAGGAGGAGCAGCCGCCGTCGCAGCAGCAGCCGCAGCCGCAGGCACATGCCAGAGCACCGACCCACAGCCAGTACCGCTGTTGCTAGGACTATCATTCGGCAGATTCTGCCGATGGGGGAGTTTATGGCGGAGTCACTCTATTTGGCGCGTCAATACCATGCCTTGCTTGTATGGACGGCGGATCTGTACAGCATTGGGCTACTCGCCAGGGTATCGTCCCCCCCTCGGCCGGAGTTGCCTCCGTTTGTCAGACGACCTGGGGGTGATGACGAGGAGGATGCTGGTGGTGATAAGGAGGATGCTGGTGGTGGTGATGAGGCATAGATGGTAGGCCTGTATTGTTTTATTTAGCTTTCATGTAAAAAACGTGATAAATTTTGTTGATATATTATGACGTATTTTGGATGACGTTTAAATGTTTGATTAAATAAATAATTGATAAATTAAATACAAAATGTGTAAATTATACTAAATCTATACGTTCAACCGGGTCTACGGGCCTTAGTTCGAGATATTTTTGAAATCGACTTCGTATATAACCTCCCGATCATTAGCGTTTTCTGTTTTGTACAAGTACCAATATTTGCTCGGAACAGGCATTGGATAGTCACCCACTAATTGAATTCTAATGAAATGGTTATCTTGAACATAAGCAATTGAAATCATATGATTTTCATTGATATCACGAGGAGATAACCAGAACGGGAAAAAAGTAGCGGAGTTGCCTCATTGCGTATGCATGTCCTTCCAGGTGTTCAGCAGGTTCATGGTTATGAATATCGTCACAACAACTATAATCCATCCATCTCTCTTCATCTCGTACTTACCCTGCAATTCAAATTGACAGTTTGTTTTTAGTGCCAATTTTCTTAGAGTGGATGCTCCCTTATATACACCACCCCGATCACATTTCAACCAAATTTTAACCACCACACCATTCGAATTTCTTTTTGAACGTTTGGTGACAATAACAAAACCCATTTTCTCGCCCTACGTTACTTGCCCAATCAACTATTTCTTCACGAGATGAGAAAACCTAATAAATTTTATATTTTTAGTTAGTTATTACTAAATGAAAGTAAAAATTAAATATGATATATCTTATAACCTGATTCGTGTCGTATAAACCTCTTTTACCGGAACCAGAACCGTCATTATCATCGCTGCTATCGCCACCGTTATCACCCCCGTCATCGCCGCCGTCATTCCCGCCGTAATTGGACGCGAACTGTCCTAAATAGTTTGAAGCACCCTCATCGTAATAACCGTAACCCTCCTCAGGGTAATAGTTAGATTCCGAACCGAATAAATAGTTGCTATCCCAGAAGACATCGTAACGTTAATATTATTTCAAACTTATCGTAGAAATTTGAATTATGAAATGAATTTATAAACTAACGTTTATATACTAGTTCACATGGAATATTGCATCCCGTCACATAATTAACACGAATATCGAGGAATATTACGTCATATCAAATAACGTGATAAATACAAAATTACACGACTATCGAGGAATATTACGTCATATCAAATAACGTAATAAATATAAAATTACATGAAAAACGAGGAATAATATATCTCGTCAATTATTTAAGGTGAAAATAGGACCCGTAAAGCGGTTCACGGCCCGTAAGTGAAAGGTCTAACGGGCAGTGAAACGCTTAACGGGCCGTGAAAAATTTACACCGTGAACACTTTTACGAGCCGTTACGTTTTTAAATGACTGATTTGATTGCCCGACAGTCATTACGGTCCGTGAACGGCCTTACGGACCGTAAGGAGGGCGTCCATATATCCTCCGGGCGTCTTTTAGTAGACCCCTTATTATATGAAGTCTGATTGGTCGATTGTTTATTTTTGTAATTATTCCTTAGGGGGTGTTTGGCTGTGCTTCTTAAAAGTCCTTTTAGCTTTTTTAGGAGAAAAATGACCAAAATGCCCCTCAATAAGTTAAAAATTTTAGCTTATTGACTTATTTAAGAGGTATTTTTGTCTTTTTACCCTTAATTAGTCAAAAAGAGAAAATAAAAGCACTCCCAAACACCGCCTAAATATTATCGTGGTGCAACTTTTCCCCAAAACCCTTCTGCAAACGTCTTTCTTCCCCAACCTGCTTATTCACAGAGGTTTAACAGTCGTCGTCGGCACCACCGTAACTGCCACCGTCGCCGCCGCTTACTCCGTTACAGGCAACTCGAGGTCAACTTTTCATTTTTTTATTGTATCTTTCTTCCATGTCTATCTGTATAATTCACAGTGAACCCTGTAACGCCTATTTACTCGTGTAGTCGTAGAGTAATTGTTTTTGAGTTTTAATGTACCTCAATCGTTGAAAATGTCTTATTATAGACGATTACCATCATGTTGTTAGGTTGAATAACATCTATTTCTATAAGACTTATGTTTCACGGTGCCCTAATTTCAGTTCATGAAATGCAGGGCATAAAATGGAGCAGAGGTTAGCTAATTCATTAACTGTGACAGTAAACGAAAAGAAATTCATTGAGAATGCATTGCTTTCAGACATTAGGGTTGATGGTAGACGACCTTTTGACTACAGAAACCTAACTATCAGATTTGGCAGGTAAGATATCTTAATTTTTAGCTCTTTGTGACATATTGTTGGTGCAAAATGTAGAAGATGAGTAGTATTGACATGGGTTTGTTATAAGTGTAGTGAAGATGGTTCATCAGAGGTGCAGCTTGGGCAGACTCAGGTTATTGCTTTTGTCACGGGTCAATTAGTTCAGCCTTATAGGGACAGGCCAAATGAAGGGAGTTTTGCAATTTACACCGAGTTCTCGCCTATGGCTGATCCATCGTTTGAACCTGGTCGTCCGGGAGACTCTGCTATTGAGCTTGGTCGTATTGTAGATCGTGGTTTAAGGTATCAGTTATTTGTGTAGCTAGTTTTTTTTTTTTTTTTTTTTTTTTTTTTTTTTTTTTTTGCTTTTATTTTCAGCATTATAAACATCAAGTGTTCCACATTTCATTCAAGCTTACTATGCACGTGTTTTTCTAGTCATTGGTTTTTATTAAAATTATTGAAGGTTTGTTGCCTGTTTATGTGTGAAAACGACGAGGGTTATCCAAAAACAGAAACTGGATTAAAGTTTATTTACATATTTGTTTAGTATTCACTTTTGAAAACCTCAAAAAGTTTTTAAAACAAAAAGGGAGAATAACTATTCACCATTTCATTATCAGCATATTAGATTGCTCCAAGTCCAAGGATATTTTTAGAAATGGAATAAACATAATCATATATAATACTCATATATGTGAGAATGTGAGATTGATCTTGCAGGGAAAGCAGGGCGGTAGACACGGAATCACTTTGTGTCATTGCAGGGAAGTTGGTATGGTCTATTCGGATTGACCTACACATTATAGACAATGGAGGGTAAGTTGGAAAAAACACATAAAAATCCAAATGCTCATAGCTTGTTGCCGCTACATATCTTTTATTAAACTTCATCTACTTGAAAACAGAAATCTTGTTGATGCTGCCAATATTGCTGCTTTGGCTGCCCTCTCAACATTCAGGAGACCTGAATGTACATTTGGTGGAGAAGATGGTCAAGAGTTGACAGTACACCCACCTGATGTGAGTTACATCTGCATCTTCACTAACAAGTTCTTAATATTTCTAAATGTTTATAGTTGACATTGACCTGTCTTTCTCATTTTTAAAGTCAATAAATTAGACTCAGTATATGTTTACTGTTAGACGGTTCTGGTGATAGCAGTTAGTTCAATATAGGTGATGTATTCTTTCTTTTCTCAAATGCAATAAAAATATTTAATTCTTGATGATTGGTTGATAGTAGAACTGGCTAATTGGACACACTACTAGTGAATGGGTCGTCGTTGTTTCAAATGGGTCAACCAGTCAATTAAATAACTAACTAAAAGGGGACTTAATCAGATGGGTTCTAATGAGCTGAAAGTTGCTAAAACTCTATATCAATAGCATTAAACATCCTAAATTGTTTGCCCTTGAAGTTTTAGATATGAATAATGTTGTCTCTGTAGCCATAGTTAACACAGTTATTTATTAATACAAGCCAAAAAAGTGTAACTAATCTGTTTCACCAGAGCCTGTTTTGACATGTTACCAAACACACCCATCTTGCCACCTCATTTCTGACATCTTCGTATCCTTATATCTTTCTTTCATCTAACTGCATTGAACAGGTGAGGGAGCCACTTCCATTGATAATTCACCATTTCCCTGTGGCAGTAACATTTGGGTTCATCGGTAAAGAAAACATTGTGGTATGCAAACTGAATCTTAAAGGCTACTTATGAATCATGTACTAGTTATGATCACATCTGTTTGACCCACAAACATTTGGGCCCCTCTAAATATAATTGCTGATGTTAGGTGATTGACCCGACCCACCATGAAGAGGGTGTGATGGGAGGTTCATTGACAGCTACACTTAATACAAATGGTGATGTTTGTGCCATTCAGAAAGCTGGGGGTGATGGAGTCCTTCAGAGTGTTATAATGCAGTGTTTGCGCATTGCTTCTGTGAAGGCTGGTGATATAACAAGCAAAATAAAGAATGCTGTAAGTCTCTTGCTCTCTTTAAGTTCAATATAGATTTAAATATTTGTGTAAGTTTTGATTTGTATAATTGTAAGATAGTATAATTAATAGTAGTGCCATAATTTATAATTCACACAAATTGTAGAATCTCAGATGTGGAAGTTATTATCTTTTCAAAACTGATCTATTTGCAACTATGCATTTTCAGGTTGAATCATATAATACACAAAGATCGTTAAGGAAAATCAAACGTCATAATCCTTCATCTGCAGTGAGCAGCGTGGTAAAGCATCATACAGAAAGATTAACTTTAGGTGCAAATGAACTTAGTGTAGGAAGCCAATCAAGTGAACACGACAAAATGAATGAGAGCAATAACACTACAAAGGGCTTTAGCGGTGGGCTTGCAAGTTGGTATGTTCTCTTATGCTTTTTACGCATTGAGTTTGTAATTGGATAGAGTTGGCAAGATGGGCGGGTCAGGTACTAATTGGTCAAAACGGCCTTGGGTTGACATCAGACGTTTTTAGGGCAGTCGAAACAGGCTGGGTCTGGTAGGTTTACAAAACACATTCTGCCTTGATAAATAAATAATGCGCTAATTATGAGTGAAAAACTATATTGTTATGATAATATCTTTGGTTAAAACGCTTTAGTGGTCGTATGAATTAAACTTTGGAAAACTTTCACCCCATTCAACCCTCTTAGATTTATGAATCAGCGTAAATCAATCCATTCATAAGTAAATTGGCCAAGATTGCCACCTCGACTTCTCATGTTAACAAGATGAACTGAAAAATCTTACGTTGAAACGAGTGGTTTTAATGCTTATGTTTCTTAACCACCCATTACGAAATAAAAATAATCATCTTGAATTCTTCATCTATCTAAGGATAGATACAAAGTTTGAACTTCAAATTTTTTATATTTTTGTCTTGTTGTTCAGGGATCCAAATTCACAGGGTGTTGATGGCGATGCATTGAGAGCTTCTCTACCTTCTTGTGGTATGCAACTTCATAACCTTTTAAAAATAAATACAAAAATGTCCATCACCAACATATTTTCTTAAAATCTTGTTTATGGGCATATTTTGCAGCCACACCTCTCAACAAACACAATGAAGAATCCACACAAGTGAATCCCGAGACTAAATCCTCCCAACAATCTTCTGATACCAACTCATTTGCTTCAACACACGAGGCAACCATAACTGGGTCACCTGAAACACAATCTAAAACACTAAAAGATGCAGTGAAGTTGAAGCGCAAGAGGAAAAACAAGTCAACCTCCAATGCTAATGCAAGTTAAGATCAACACTGGCTCTCTTTATATCAAACTATACAATACATTCAATTATTGTGCCATTTTTTTATCTGTCTTAGTTTCCGGATCAAAACTTTAGTTTTTTAAGACTCGATACATGAGCGTGTATAAAGACGAGCTTAAAGGGGCCTTTGGTCATTTCTAATTTTGGAAACTGAATGTTAATTTTTGGAAACGAGTCTTTTTTTCGAATGCTCTTTCACCCATAGTAAGAAACGGTTTCTGCAAATATGGCAAGTTAAGGTTGGGGAGGACCAAAACAGTTTTTGCATAAAAGATTGATTGATTATTTATCTTTTTATGTGGGGAAAAAGTAGATTATGAAGTGTTAAATTTTTAGTTTATAAATTGTTAAATTTTTAAATCTTTGTAAGTTGCTATTATTTTCATTCCATTTTAGTAATCAATTAGTCATCTGACCTGCTTGTAGTGGCATACTGTATTAACATTTACTTGTAACCTTATATATTAACATTAAACATTTAGTTGTGATGCTTTGTTAAGCATTGTTACCTAACAGATTCTTAGAGTTGGTACTAAACTAAATAAATAAAAGTAGCCTATATTGTTGTAAATAAAGGCAGTATATATAGTTTCCAAAGGTCATTGATGTTGTGGAGATTTGCAGCTTTTAATACAACAAAACCACAAAGCAATTCACGTTTGCACTGGGATTTGCATTTGGATTTCACGAGGTTGAATTGGATTTTTTCATAACTAGATTTCATACCGCGAACGCGCGGGGTAAAGTGCAATAAAATCTTATGAAAATTATTATAACTTAATAAGTAACTGCAAAAACGACGATAAGATTTGACTTCACATAGACTGCAAGTCGCTATTAGTTTACAAACATTTGGCAACATATCGTGATGGATTACTAATTGTACCAGCCCATATGGTCCCTTGCAACATATTTACTTTTACATGCTCTTCAAAAAAAAATCTCATTTTTACATTAGAGAAATCTTTTGTTTTACTCCCAAATATTTATATGCCACCATGGCATCTTATATATGCCACCATTGGCATTTGCATCTCTTCTCGGTGCACATGCATCATCACATCAAAGAAAAACTTTCTTCAGTTACCAACTATAATTTACTTTAATTGCAACAATTTGTTGTCCAAGCTTCAATGGTGATCGAATTGCTACCGTCTTACTTCAAACTTGTTTTATAGGAGCTCCAATGCAAAATGACATACTTATATTTTAAAAATGCAGTAAGCCATTCTACAACCACATTATACATATTATTGCAACATTTATTACAATATGGAGCCAAAGTTGGATAAACTGTAGATTCAAAAATGTATTGCTCAGTTTTTTAAACAAAAATGTATTTATTATGAAGTCAGCTAAAACAATTAATTACTCCATCCAGCATAAGCAGCAAAATTGCCTAGCACTAACATTCATCATTCTTAAATTGGGTACCAAAATTCCAATCACAAAACGTATACAACACAAACAATTACCCCCATGTAGCATATGCAACAAACAAAATCACTCCTGATCCCGTCAAAGCAACGCCTGCAAGAATCAGATACTAAACAAAATAAATCTCAAAGCAAAATCAAGTGACAAAAATCCACAGAAGCAAAAAATAAGCAAAATATTTCTAAATTGATTGACAAAAATATCATGCAACTTGAAAATGGAGATGCAAATCAGAGATGGGTTTGTTAATCAAATCTTCATCTACAGATACCAAAATCAACATTGAGCACCAGTCACATGCGAAACCATTAATCAAATATAAATCTAAGAAACAGGCCGAACATTCGATCCGAAATCCAGATCGATGAACATTCAAGATTATCTGAAATTGACAACCAGCAAGACGAAATACACACGGGGTGCAATCAAGAAAGGTAAACAAACACATTCACTTCATATAAGGCCTAAACTATTAACACAGAAGACATTTAATACGCATTAAAACTTGATCGCAATTAATCAATAGCAAATTCCTTGGAAAAAAAAGGCTTTTATTGGTAGGTGAAGACTTGTGAATGCATTGTAGCGGAAAGTCGCGAAGAAGAGGGATGAATCGGAGCAATGGTGGCAGCGGAAGTGAGAAAAAGACTAAAGACAAATACGATTGCCAGTGTATTCATCACACCGTTGCTAGATTTCAACAATGACATCGATAGATAAACCGGCACAGTGCAGGTCGATTTTAAGAACCACCACATTTACGTCGGAAGCTTTTTGCTTATTTCTACCATCTCCGCCACCTGCAGTTGCAGAACCCACAAAAATTAATCGACAGAGAGTACCCAAAATAAATACTTGAATCAAACAAACCAAACCTGGTGAGACAAAATCAGACGAATCGGTAAGCAAGTAAAACATACGATATGAAATCAGCAGTGCGGTATTCCATCACTACCGGAAATATCAAATGTGCGGCATTCTCTCTCGCCGCCTATCACTTTCTCTCTCAAGACGAAGACCCAAAAAGATGATGAAGATGACAAAGAGAGAGATAAAAACCAATGTTCTCAGAACCGGATCGGACGTCGAACCGGACGCCTTACTGGTTTGGTGGTCGGACCGGTCGGACCGGTCGGACCGGTCGGTCCGGTCGGACCGGTCGGACCGGATTTTACTATATTTTAATTATATTTATATATGTAATTAAATATAAGTAATTATATATGATTTATACATATATTTATAGTTATATATAAAACTTAACTATATTTGTATATCCGAAGTACTAATTTATGGTTTAACACCCCGTTTTTACCCACTAAAAAAAAAAAAAAAAAAAAATTCAAAAACCGGTCGGAACCGGCCCGGTTCGCCGGTCCAACCGGTGACTCGGTTTGAACCGGCCGGTTCAACTGCACAAAAACGATCCACTATCGACTGGACCGGACCATGGGCCGAATCGCGGTCCGACCGGTCGGACCGGCCGGTCCGATCCGGTCCTAACAACATTGATAAAAACTGGAGAAAAGAGAGGGTGAATGGCGGAGACGGTGGTGAATTCTACACGCGGATTCAACGTGAGCAAGGGCACGACACGTGGCAAGTGCACTGTGAAATTACTATAATAACCTCTGTTATCGTAGTAACCAACCAAAGGTTATTATATATAGTATAATATAATATAATGTTTTTAATACCCTGCTTTTACTTGTAATAATTCAAACATGTTCAACATGCTTCTCGATATCAGTCCACTAATAATCAACTCACGAGTCATGAAGATCAAAGCATGAATTTAAATACTCAATCAGATAAAACTAAGTCTTGAAGATCAAAGTATGAATTTGAGTGAATTTCAAACCGAAGAGAGACCAAAATCAAAGATGAACTTATGCTCCACTGACAGTCTGAATGCCTCAAAAAGCTGCTTTCGACCCTAGCACGAAGTGCCACCCCAGGCCCTGCCAAGAGAACGTTGCCCTCTTGAAGCCCATTTTACTTTAGGGGCTTCCCCCCTAAGAATCGATGAGGTTCTAATATCGGTATCATAGTAAATTCAAACTAACATGCACGTCGTATCTGTAGACTAGCTTAATGAGTATTATGATCATATTGGTCATCTATTAAATCTAATTATATTAAAATATATAACAATAACCCACTCGTATGGAAGCATATGTATATCACCTATTAAGGGTTTCAAATTTCCTTTGTTTTCTTCTTTTGTATGGAATTTTGCTACGATCATAACACATTGATGCATTGTCTTTTCTTGAATGATTTGATAAATTTACTTTTGGTTAGAACCACCCTTGAAATATAGGTTTACCACTTTATCCACATCATCTGTGTAATTAATTCTAGATATTTAATCATTAATTATTAATCAAATCTTAAAAGCTAAAGAAAAATAAATGTTGGTGGATAAATCAACTTTGCATGTTCTAATTAATGATAAATTCTTAATTATCTTAAAGGAAGAAATCTAATCCTCAAAATATCATATAATCAAGAAATTTGACATCCCCAGACGAAAAATACATAAGCTTTTTCTCAAATACAACTTAAACCTTAAAACCTAAAATCCTAAAAAAGTAAAAAAAAACTTATGTACAAAAACAAACAATATAATCAAATTCATATAATTAGCAATCGATTGTACGAAGAAACAACAAATCTTTTGATGAAATGAACCCACAAAAGCACAATAATCTATCAACAAAATCAAATTTATGCAAGATTTTCGCCATTACAGCCTTCATTATATACATATTCATGGTGTATCATCATTCTGAATCTTCCATCTGCAATTTACAACTCAAGAAACCATTGAATATAGCTTGTGTTGATTCATCATCATCATCATCGCTATCGCCACCGCCGCCGCCATCTCCACCCACGACCGTCAGCCAACTGGTATTCGGAATCTCAGGATCGGTGAAGGCATGGCGCGACCGTCGGTCGTATTTCCGAGAATGGTGGCGGCCGAATGCGACGCGTGGGTACATATTTTTCGATAAGGCTCCGACCATGGATTTTCTCCCATGGCCAGAAAATAATAATCTCCCTCCCTATCGCGTGTCTGAAAACACCAGAAAGTTTCCGGTGTACTCCAGACACGTGAAGCCTCACGTTATCAGGATCGTGAGGACGATCCTGGAAACGTTCAGGGAGGGGGATAAGGATGTCACATGGTACGTCATGGGAGATGACGATACCATCTTCTTTTTGGATAATTTGGTGGACCTTTTAAAAAGGTATGATCATACAAAGTACTTTTATATTGGTGGGGTGTCTGAATGCGTTAAGTCGAATTTCGACTTCTCGTTCGAGATGGCGTTTGGTGGTGCAGGGTTTGCGTTGAGTTACCCGTTGGCGGAGGCATTGGTCGCAAATATTGACCGATGCTTAGAGACGTACCCATTTTATTTTGTTAGCGACCAGATTTTGAGTGCTTGTATTGCTGATCTTGGGATTCCTCTTACGTCTGAAAAGGGGTTTCATCAGGTAAATTTATATTATACTAATTACCAATCTTTTTATGTATAATGGTGTTGTACATTATGAATAGGGTGTTTTTTAAAAAAAATTAACTTTTCATTTTGAACCCAAATGTTTTCATATTTTGCAAATTAACATTCTAAAATTTTTTAAACTCAAAACTTTTAATATTTTGCAATTTTAATCCCACGAAATTTTGTACTTTCAACTTTCATATCTTTCAAATGATATACTAATGCATATTCTATGAGACGGTAGTATTAGTGACGGTTTTAATGTTATTAGAAGACTTCACGTTTAAAGGTGGTCGTTTAGCGTTTATGATTTTTGAATTGGAGGACTTCACGTTTCCGTTAGATTCATTTTGTGGTTTTATTATGTCTTTAGTAATTGAAATTTTACAAAAAGTTAGAATTTACTAAATGAAATTAACTTGAATTTGTAACATAATTACGAGATAAAACAAGAGAAATTTATCAAACGGTCAAAGTTGACTAGTTTTTTACTAAAATGATCATGAATTTACAACCTACAAGTCCCATGGTCCTGCATGATCCAGTCAATATCAAATGTCCACTTTGACTATTTTCAACCTACAAGTTACGGACAAAGCCAATATCGTAGGCACTAAATAAAGTAAATTTCACATGTGGCGGGCTATTGGGTGTTCTATTTTCAATTTATTTTTAAACCTTATAATTAAAAAATGAAATTTAGATTTCAACATCAATAAATTTTACGTGCAAACATATTTAAAAAAATAAAATTAAGATTTCAGTTTCATTAAATTTGATGAATCGGTTGCACACGAAAAATGTATATACATACCATGGAGTCCTAATATTTTCCTTAATAATTTTGTAGATTGATCTAGTGCATGACATATCCGGGTTCTTATCGGCTCACCCACAAGCACCATTAATCTCCCTCCACCACCTCGACATTGCCACTCCAATTTTTCCCACCATGGACCGCCATAAGTCCGTCAGGCATCTCATGACCGTGGCTAAAGTAGACCAGTCACGCCTTCTCCAACAAACCATTTGCTATTACAAGCAAAAAAACTGGGCATTTTCAATAGCTTGGGGCTACTCGGCCTACATTTATGAGCAGCTGATCCCTCGAAGCATTCTAAGAAGACCTTTAGAGACGTTTACTCCATGGAGCTTGAAACGACATCCACCAGATTATATGTTCAACACGCGATTAGTCACCAATAACTCATGTGAAACTCCTCATGTTTTCTTCTTTCGTTCGATAACCAGAGTCAGTAATAATGATAGTAATAGTAACACCACAACAGATGAAATCAAGACGACTTATGTTCGTTACAAGCCCCGTCACTTACCACCTTGTTCACCAAATCATTCTGCGGATTATATTTCAAAGATTAGAGTTTCCTCTCCAACAACAAAATTAGACTTTGTAAGCCCACTGCCCATGAAAACACACACACACACACACACACACATATATATATATTGTGTCATTTTTAGTTATGAATTCATATGTATAATGAAACTAATATTTATTTGTTTTTCATCAATTAGGTTGAAAATAGAGGGGAATGTTGTGATGTATTGAATGTTGATGGCAAGAACACCGCAGAAGTAAGGATTAGGGCTTGCAAGAAGAAGGAGATCATCATTGTTTAGACGAATATACGAACATTATACATATATACATGTATATTTTGTTAATTAATTTTAGTTATTTTTTGTTATTTTGTATGTACTTCATGTTTGTTTACTTTTATGTATTGCATTATAGAGATGTTTACGTCGGTTTCTTGTTGCCTAATTAATTAAACCAACCACATATGGTCAATTTTCGAATGCATATCGCATCCTTTAAAATATAATTTAAATATTTAGATGCGTTTTTCAATACAACTATCTGAACAATCATAAATAAATTATTTTAGATCAGCTATTTATTTTTATAGTTTTAATTAATTTATTTATTTGTAATTATAAAACTAGCTCACATGATAGAAGTACAAACCTCTTAATAAGTTTAATTTCCGACACATGTGTAACTAAAAATATGTAACTAGAAGACAGAGATGAGAGTAGATAGTGCCGTTTAAATAAACAAACTTAATTATTTTAAAACTATTTAAATTAGTTTGTAGAACCAATAAGCAAACAAAAAACCTCATTTACAATTCGGATACAGTTGAATTCAGTTAGATACGATTGAATTCACATAACCAATCAGAAAACCTAACTCATCTTTTCCAAATTTCTTGCTCTTAGGATCCATCTTTTCCAATTAGAGATTATGAAATAGCATTCTGTACAAAAACTACTATATGCATGATATTATCAGTATTTTCCACTACATAAAAAACATCAATTAAAGAAAGTTTATGGTATGCAAAAAAGATTCAACAAAAAATCAGAAAGCCTCCTAAACACCTTCCTCAGATTTAGCCATATGCTGATTAGCTCCTGAATCTACAACCCAACCATGAATAAAACTCACAGGTGACATACTTGAACAAGTAAAGAAACCAACATGTGAAAAAAAAGCTTTTATTAAACTGATCAGCCTTGAAATCTGGTCTGAAGCTAGATGAGGTTGAACTAGATTTACAACCAACAAAATTATTACTAGAATTAGTAGTTTCTGTATTTACCGATTGATTTGCGTTTCATTTCTTAAAAATTGGTGGATAGCTAACTAACAGTATCACCTTTCCACAAAATGTCATAGCATATTCCAATGTGTACATTTTAGATTTGGGTTAGGACCTCTTCCAAAAACTTCTTTTCTTCAAAGGATTAATTAGGCTTGAAACAATAGAAAAGATAGTTTTAACACATGAAAGAAGTTCCCTAGTAAGTAAATTTGCTCTAACAAATTGATACACAACATAAGCTTTATTAATTGAACAAAATTCAGAAAACTCCTTTGAAGCTTGACAAGTTACAAGAAGGAAGTTTCACAATAGCATCAAACAAATTCAGCATTGAACTTAACTTATGATAATACTCTGACACAAAACTACCACTTTGACTAACTAAATTAATCTTTTGAAGCAGATTGAAAATAATAGATCCGTCTACTTAATCATAAGCCTTAATAAATATTTTCAAAATGCTAAACTTAGAGAACACTTGTCATAAGTACAATTCTATTGATACATAATTTATAATTCAAGAAAGCACTATAGAATTACACATATCAAATTGTTTTGCAAACACATCATTGTTATCATGCTTAACACATGTTCTAATTTAAATTGTGTTTTATTCATTACCTCTAAAGCTAGTTCCATTGCATCAGCTCAAACAGAATATTTCGGTGCCTTTTAATTTATTTTTTACAAAGATCATATTACTAGACTCAGTAGCATGCAAATAAATTGGATCACCAGAATCTAATTTGCTTATAGGTTTCAGGAAAAGCTACAACACCACCAGAAAGACTTTTTAAATCACACAGATTACAAAACACAAATGTACACAAAAGTTACTAAAGAACAACAAAGATAACTCAAGTAGGGACAGGATTCCAAGCACTTCAAGTGTGTTAATCAAGTCTTAAGAATCTAAACCAACAGTTTACAAGCAGAATTGTAAACACAAGTAACACGTATCAAGAATAATTAACATATTTACCACACATACAAGCAAGCACCAACATCAAGTTTCTTACACTAAACCTCAACAAGAAATAACTAGAAATTGAAAAAACAAGTAGAGTCAAGAGAACATACCAGATTGGATGTCTTCATCTTTGCAGAGCAGCCACACGCCTTAGAACTAACAATAAGATCTACAATAAAACCATAGAAATGACCCAAAGAATTCTTGAACGATGAAGACTTACAAAAACACTATGTAATCAAATACATAGCCTTAAGCTCGGATACCATGAAAAGAACTATGAAATCTCATCAACACTCACTGATTAATAGAGTTTAAGATTTAAAGATGTTCAGAACAGGCCAATACACGATACAGTTCACTGGGATAGTGACTCAATACAGAACCTCATACAAGACAATAATCTAAGAAAACATCTCTAGGTAGTCTGCAGATCAAAACCATAGAACCGATCTCAAACAAAGAAGACGAATAGTACACACAGTAAAGGTGAAGGGGAGCGACTCTATGTGAAGATTATGAACTCTAGGAAATATCACTTTGATCCCTGGAGTCCTCAGCTACAAGCAACCTACAACTTATCTTCAAAACCAATTATGCACCTCAACTCCTTGTCACTCCTAATATGCAATCATTCACTGAAACACAAAAAAGATTAAGTTAATCTCTATAATCTTACGCGTTTACTTTCTGAATTGCTATTGATAATAAGTAGGTTTGAATATTTCTTAGAATACTGTGATTTACTTGATAGAAAGTCTATTTGTAGTTTTGGCAGTCTTAGGAATATCTTTGGCTGCCATTCCTTGGTTTATGATCTAATTTAGGTTTGGATGATTTGATGTCATTAAGTCACTTTTAGTTCCACAAGTTTAAACAATGTTCTGTGTTACCCTTGACAAAAGCTAACACGCAAATGATTAATCTACTTGCTAACTAATAACTATGTATACTGTTGTCTTGAACATGCATCTATTTCTTGTAGTTTCATCAATTCTGAAATCTGAATTAATTTATATACCTTCCTTTTGACCTCATCAATCAGGGCCATATACGAACTTTTAAGACCAATAGCACCATTCAAACAAAAAGCCGTCTTTCTGGGCATCTGGGAACCCGATTGGCTCTCGGTGAGGACCTGAAAATCACAGTCTGCACTCAGCATTAGCTTGCGTTGGTGTGAGTAAAGCTCCACAAGTCGCGGCTTAACACCACCTGCCAGAAGTTGGTACCTGTAAAAAAGAAATGCACGTGTTATTAGCTAAAGAAACAAGTTTTTGACACTCACAACTCACAAGTCCAGATCGACTGTTTATCCTTTTATATACGAAGTCAACTGTCTCCAACAGAAAGAAAATAACTGACTCGAAATCATTTTAATCTGTCCCGTTTTTTAAAAGGAACCGCAAACCATTATTGTGTTACTTAGGGCTATAAAAAAACCATTATTGCTATAAGAATAGTCTGAGTTTCCCTTTTATTTTTATTTTTTTGACATAAAACACATAGGAATGGTTAGTTCTGATCAATAAAAAAACGGAGGTAAGTGAATCTTACCCGAGATTGGTAACAAGCGCCATACAAAGACCGTATTTGACTCTGGTGGATAAAGGAATATCCTCAGGCTCACTGCGAACGGCTTTTTTAGCATTTATCAGATTATCAGCCACAATTGTACCAACCTGGGGACGGTTTCTAAATCAGTTAGAAAGCTCCATAAGTTAAGGAAACCAATCTCAAATACTAAAAGGTTTAGCAAAAGGCAGATATTTAGATTACTACGGGTAATGGAATCAATCATGTTCATTGTTTTCTTACAATCATAAGCAATATATATCACATCTTTTCTCAACAGCAGACAAAACAAGTGTTAAGTACTTGTCCACCTGATAGACGTGGCCCATTTTGCCACGTGTGACAACGAAAACATGTATGCAGGACCGGAATAATAATAACAATACGTACGTACCAGTGCTGATCCCGCAACAACAAGCATTGTCCTGCTGCGCTGAAAAAATTGATCGAAAACCCAAGAAACAAATTACCGTGAATACCTATATATCAACCTGGCTTGATTTTTGTTAAAAAAGAACCATATATATATATATACACATACCGATGTAGCAGCCAATCTGTGAAGTAATGAATACGATGTTCCACCCAAAGCAGCCTGGAAAAGGTAAGGTTATTCAATGCAGTGACATAACTTCCATTATTTGGAACTCTAAAAGCAGTGACATACATAATTGGAAAGAAAGCAAATAATAATTAACCTGTAAGGGTATAGGAGGTGGAAGAGACACAGTAGGACGGCCAAGAAGCATGAAATCTGCATTTGCAGCCATCGTCTACGCGCCAAGATACAAAACGGAATTATATATATAACCCACAAGCTAGCAAATTGGTTGATATAACCGACCGCAATTAAGCAAATTTTCAGCTTTGAAAACTGTTTGCTCATAAATTATAAGAATAAGAATAAAAAAAAGTTTAAAATATATACCAGGTCTGCATAAACAACTCCCTGCAGGTGGTTGGAGAAACGTTCTTTGCGCTTTTCATATTCAGCCTGGATAGAAGGCATATATATATCAAATACAACCCATTTTCATATTCATATTGTAATTATTAATCGTAAACAATATATATATATACCTTTAAGAGCACACGAGCACCGCATTCCATCATGATAGCCTCAGGGATTTTAGCAATGAAATCAAGCCCAGCTGGAGACTGAAGCAACGGTCTTAAAAGGCTGGTATTTTACCACGCCTAATCGCCTCCGCCAAAATGGCCCTGATGATATCCGACTCAAACAACGATGGCTGATCATCCCGATCCTGCAGCCATCCAAACAACGGTTCCTCTTCCTCATCGCCTCCTCCACCGCCTCCGCCGTAGCTCCTTCCATGTCCGATACCGTCTCCACCTCCGTATCCGCTATGCGAGTACGCAGTTATAATTAACTTATGGCCCTTGTAGTCTTCTAGCTTTATCGGGGAGTAGGCTCCGGTGGTGGAAAGGGAGAGCGGCGGTGTGGAACGCAATGATGAAGCAGTCGGAAATCGGAAGTTGAGTTTGGTGCGATGTATTGGAGATGGAGACGGAGAGGCTAATCGGATAGTACATGTACTTGTCGCCGCGAGTGCCATCTGATAGATCGAGTTGATGGATTGAATGGAGGTACGTATGTACGTAGTTTTCTCACTTTCTCTCTCTAAACTTTCTCTCTCTAAACTTCCTCTCTCTAAACTTTCTCTCTCTAGGTTGATGAAGATGAAGGTTGTGTTGGTGGTGGTGTTGGTGTTTATGTGTTTGGTGGCGGTTTAAGTAGGTAACCATGGCCGTCGCACGCATATATATAGTCATCTTACGTGCCAAATTAATTCTTGATTTTTGTTATCTTCATTTTCAACGGCTACGATCCTTACGAACACGCCTTCCAACTTTAATGCTTCTAAGAATGTTCTGAAATTGGAAACACCTGAAAATAATAATACGCATATCCAATTGGTCGGTAAGCTGTTAAAATATCTAAAAATATCAAACTACCCTTGATATTCAAAATAACAGACTACCCTTGATATTCAAAATAACAGACGAATTGAATTTTAGTAATTCAAACTCTTACTCATTGATCGATACTAATCTATACTTTTGATTTACCCGGTAATAATCTTAACTTTCATTTATATTACCAACAACAGTCCTAGTAGTATAATTATCATACATTCGCACTCGATTTGTACTTATTGTAGGCTCGATTTAACTTATATGTTTTTTATTTCGTAAATATTTATTATTGTGAACGAGTCGAAATCAAGCGTAAATTTTTAATAATTATGTTACTAGGATTGTTTTTTATAATAAAAATAAAAGTAGTGATTGTTACCGTCCAGATCAATAGTATAGATTATAATCAGCCAATGAATAATAATTAGGTTTATTAAAATCCAATTTGCTTAAATAAAATTGCTTGACTAACTTCTTCTTCATCTTGTTGGTGTGAAATCAAATGAACTCGACAAGGCAAAACGAAAGAACAATTTACGCCTAGAAATTAATTTGTATTCATCAAACCTCAAAACGAAGTTTATTATTATTGGCTTTCTTGTGATCTAGCTTTCGATCCTTCAGTTTGATGTAAATGAAGAGCTTACAAAGTAGCGTTACCTGAGCTTCGAATTAAAGGATGAATTGAATGAACAATCCCCATGCTGATGCTTTTGCGGCCACAACCGATCGAAGGTCGTACGTTTTGACTCTTGAAAATCGTTCATCTCACAATAACAAAACTCAAAATCGGCCATTTGCGTCATGATCACAAGGTTCTTCCGGTCCTTCAGATTTTATCTCCGTAAAATTAAATTTTCCATTGAAATTGTGTGTGATTTGATGAACTCCTGTGGGAATTTTGATCATAAGAGAGGGGTAGGTGGTGGAGTAGGTGGTGGAGTAGGTGGTGGGTTAGGTGGGGATTTTTTTTAATATTCTTTTTCTTTTTATTATTTTTTTTATTTCTTTATCTGTGTTTTAATAATAGAGGTAAACTAAATTTGAATAGAGAATCTACGATCATCGTATACGCATCACTTTCTTCTTCTAATGCAAAAGCATTGGTTTTATATCCTGTAATCATATTCGTTTAATCTCTTTATACATAACTAGTGTTAATCCCCCGTGTTGCGCGGTGCGTAAAACCGTATCAAGGGGTATCAATATCATACTGCCATTAATGACCACCAACACCGGAAAGATCAACGGAATTTCAACCGACAACACCAAAAATTATCACCGACAACAATGAGCATAAAAAACTACAAAAACACAATGTACAACACCTAAATGCACAACCAAAGTTAATAATTAGAATATATAATATATAAACTCATTATTAATGATTTTATACATATTAAACTTTTAATTAGTAATTTTATTAGTTGTCTTCATTTTTAATTAAATAGTTTATGGCTCGAATGTCTTGAGCCCAAGTTAACAAACCCTTCACTTTTGGGCTGAATGACTTCATTTATAAATTATTATTATTATTATTATTATTATTATTATTATTATTATTATTATTATTATTATTATTATTATTATTATTATTATTATTATAATTATTAAGTTTCGAATATTTTTAAGTTTAAATAATTTATAAATTATTATTATTATTATTGTTATTATTAATTTTATTATTATTATTATTATTATTATTATTATTATTAATAGTAGTAATATTATTATTATGTTTAATTTTAATAATTAAATTATTTACTTCCAAATTAAAGAATAAAAGACCAACTACTAAATAAGCATAAACAAGGCCTCAAAGTTTCATAAATGACATAAATGATCCTTACAAGAATATAACAGGGTTAACTTTTATTTAACAAAAAAATTCAAAAGGTTACAGTCTCCCCAACTTTTAAAAGTTTTGTCCCGAAATTAGGAATGAAACTTAAACGAAAAGGTACGGGTATTTTTTTTCATATGCTCCTCACGCTCCTAAGTAAACTCAGCTTCACGCTTATTCTCCTAGCGAACCTTGACGATTGGGGTAGTTGTGGTTCTAGTCTTCTTCATAATGCAATCCATGATTTCAATGGGTTTCTCGATAAAGTGTAATGACTCGTCGATCTGGATGTCATCCAACGGGACATGCAGACTTTCGTCAGCCAAACACTTCCTCAAATTTGAGACATGGAAAACAGGATGAACTCCACTAAGGTCGGAAGGTAGTTCCAGTTTGTAAGCCACTTTCTCGATCCTTTTCAGAGTCTTAAAAGGTCCTACAAATCTTGGATTCAGTTTACCCTTCTTCCCAAAGCGAACAACGCCCTTCCATGGTGAGACCTTAAGAAGAACCATATCCCCAACTTGGAATTCTAATGGCTTACATCGCTTATCGGCATAGCTCTTTTGTCGACTTCTCGCCACTTCAAGGTTCTTGCGAATTATGGAGACTTTATCGGTCGTTTCTTGTATAAGTTTAGGACCAGTGATGAAGTTTTCACCAATATCGGTCCAGCAGATCGGAGAACGACATTTACGACCATAAAGCGCTTCGAAAAGTGCCATCTTGATACTCGAGTGATAACTATTATTATACGAAAATTCCGCGAGTGGTAAATGTGTATCCCAGTCACCACTAAAGTCAATGACACAAAGACGTTACAAATCCTCCAAGGTTTGGATGGTTCGCTCGGTTTGACCGTCCGTTTGTGTATGGTAAGCCGTGCTTAGATCCAGTCGAGTACCCAAGAATTCTTGCATAGACGACCAAAAATGTGAAATGAAGCGAGCGTCTTGGTCGGATATGATATGCAAAGTTAGCCCATGACGACTCATAATTTCATCAACGTATATACGAGCCAACCTTGATGTTTTGTAAGTGTCACGTATGTGTATAAAATATGCCGATTTGGTTAACCGGTCAACGATCACCATATGCTATCATGACCACGAGAGGTGCGAGGTAGTTTAGTTATGAAGTCCATGGATATGTGTTCCCATTTCCATATAGGAATCTCGGGTTGTTCAAGTAATCCACTTGGACGTTGATGTCCGGCTTTAACCTTCGTACACGCAAGACACTTAGCTACATAAGTCGCTATATCTTTCTTCATTCCAGGCCACCAATATTGACCACGTAGGTCCATATACATCTTATCGGAGCCAGAATGAATAGAATAACAAGTTTGATGAGCTTCGTTCATGATAAAGGTACGAAGATTATCACGATTCGGAACCCAAATTCGATTCGCGAAATACATCAACCCATTGGGTTTCGTTTCTAGTTGAGCTAGAAGATTATGCTCTAATTCCTCTCCTATTCTTCCTTCTTGTTGAACCGCTTATTGAGTCTCTAAAGTACTAGTCTTGATGTCGCTTTCAATCCTCAAATTTTATAGCAGCACAGTAGTCTCGTTGACATCTAGACGGATCTTGGTATCAAATTCTCCCAAAGTGTCAAACCATTGTCGTCGATCGTGAACTTCTTGAAATGAGACCATCTTGTTAGGGACCTTACGACTTAGTACATCAGCTACGACATTTGCCTTCCCAGGGTGGTAACAAATGTCACAGTCATAATCACTAATCAACTCAACCCAACGACGTTGTCTCATATTGAGATATTTTTGATTAAAAACGTGTTGAAGGCTTTTGTAATCGGTGTAGACTATACATTGTGTACCATAAAGGTAATGCCTCCAAATCTTTAAGGCAAAAACCAAACACCAAGTTCAAGATCGCGTGTCGTGTAATTCACCTCATGGATCTTTAATTGTCTTGATGCATATGCTATGACCTTTTCTCGTTGCATGAGAAAACAACCAAAGCCTTGTTTAGATGCATCACAATACACGGTGAAATTGTCGTTTCCATCGGGTAGAGTCAAGATAGGAGCATTACACAACTTGTGCTTTAATGCTTCAAAGGCTTCCTCTTGCTCGGACTCCCACTACAATGGTTTATTCTTTTGAGTCAAAGAAGTAAGCGGCTTTGTGATTCTAGAAAAGTTGGTAATGAATTGCCGGTAATAACCAACAAGACCAAGGAAGGAACGAACTTCAGTTGGAGTTGTAAGAACACACCAATTTTTCACAGCTTCCACCTTTGCAGGGTCAACATGAATTCCTTGGCTATTCACCACGTGTTCAAGAAACTGAACTTCCTCAAGCCAAACTTTGCACTTCGAGAACTTTGTGTACAACTGTTCTTTCTTCAATAGTTCAAGAACTTGTCGCAAGTGAAGTTCATGGTCAGTTTTGGACTTGGAATAGATACGTATGTCGTCAATAAAGACAATCACAAACTTGTCTAGATAAGGCTTGCATACTCGATTCATGAGATCCATAAAGACAGCAGGAGTATTGGTTAAACCAAAAGGCATAACCATGAGCTCATAGTGTCCATATCAAGTACGAAATACAGTCTTTGAGATATCATCGTCATGGAATGATTCCATTTGGTAACGCATTACCATTTGGAAACGTTGACATGTCAAGGTAAGTTGACCCATTTGCCTTAGAAACTTATGTATGTTGACCATAGTTTATAACTCTTCCAGAAATCCCTAGGTAAGCATAACTTGTCCCGTAGGATTTATGCGAAATGCTTATCTTAGCCCGAAGGCTTTTTGTCAGGAAATCCAGAATACAGGTGTTTATGTGTCACACAATATTTCTTAGGTTCATGGAATCAAAACGTTGATGAGATTTTTATAGATTAGACATAAAATCTAAAGATTTAAATCCTTGATTTAAAGCGTACGATTACACGTGTCATCGAGAATAAGTTTAAGAAGTTTCATTCGTCGGGGAGAACTAAAGAATCAAGAATAAGTTTAGGGAAGACAAGCAACCAAGTTTAATAAATTATAAGGCACACCTAGCTAAAGGCATCAAGTTGCACATTAAAAGGTATCTCTAAACAGATAGCATCATGTAGCATGCAGCAATATGTATTCATAAGGATATAAAGACTTTTCTACGAGGTTCATGCATAAACTATAGTCTAGGTCACCATTTCTAATAACCTAAATCCCTGTAGTTATGAGCTCTGATACCAATCTGTCACACCCCAACCTTAACGGCGAAAACATCGATGTGTGAGGGTTAAGATTGTTCACAGTCACATAATGCTATATTTAAATGTAAATATGATTAACCATAAGTTTAATAAAGTCATACAACCAAAAGTCTCAACAAAGGAAAGTAACATAAGTTCAACATTCAAGATATATCATTTATTTTTAGGTCCAAATCCTAAATGCAAGCATGCTTCAAAAGTTAATCATCAACCTTGTGCATTTCCTGAAACATGTTAAAAATAAAGGGTCAACTATGAAAGTTGGTAAGTTCCCATGGGTTAAGCATACATATATATATAAAGTTTTACAAGTAGCAATTCATGTCAATGGTTACCAATTATGCAAGTATATAGAATACATATAGCTACGATCAAACCATGAAAGATTACAAGATTACAAGATTATAAGATTAAACGATTAGCTAAGTGTACTTGGTTCCCATAGTGCTGAAAAATACAATACTAGGGCCACCAAATAGGCTTGTCAGGCCCATAAATCTATGACGTCGTCAGACTAGCAATAGTTAATGATTGTCAACGTATTATGTATATCATATAAAACTCACAATAATACAAGTAACCATGACAAAAAGTAATGCATATACGTTTACGAGTATCAAAAGGTTTACAAGTGTAAGTTGATAAGTAAAATGTTTCACCCTAAAAGGTGTGAAATAATAAGAGAGGGGCATGAAAAACTCACATGACGTATAAGTATATATAAGATGATTAAAGGGAATAATAATTGATGTTCCAACGAAATCCTTCACAAGGTACCTAAACATATATATTTACAAGATCTAAGTTTAATAATAAGTTTAATGTTTTAACGGGAACTAGGGTTTCAATTGATATTTGGGGCTTTGTTAAATAATTATATTTAACAAATGGGAACCAATTACATTTTTCTTGTAATAAATGAAAAGAAGTATATTATATAAAGATGTGAAAAAGAAAACATTTATAATAATTTGTAAGATATCTATATATTTATAAAGTTTAAATAAAGCATTATAACTAAATGAAATAAGCACGATCTAAACAATAATTTAAAGACAATGTTTGAATCAATAATCATTTTTGTGGATTAAACTATTATTTAAAGTCTAATTTTATAAAAATAAACTAATTATAATATTAGTTAGAATATTTAATAAAATATAAAAATATTTTTTAAGAAATGATTTACAAAAAATAATTAAGTAACTTCTAAAATAAAGAATGTTTATAAAACTTTTTTTTAATTTTTAGAAATTTTTGTATATATTTTTTAAAGTCCAAAAAGGCCCCAAAAAATAGTTGAGGTTGCCCGGGTTTGAACCCGGGACCTTAAGGTTGAAGGGGGAGTGTCTAACCAGTGAACCAGGGTCGTGGCCATGATAGATGGTGGGTTTTAATTCTTAAATACGCAGTTTCAAAACAACCCCCAAATCCATATTAACCCTAGTATGATTTTGATCCAAATCGAACCACCAACAACGATGATTACTGAAATAAATATGGGGCTTTTGATCCCCATGTAACATCGAGCAGATAGGTGGTTTTAATTACCCGGATTGAAGTGTAGATCAACAGGAACTGATGAAGAACAGATCGCAACCAACGTGTGTTCGTTTGATAAGCAAATGTTGACGATAATCAAATTAACTTCGTGTAAGGCTTCAAAGAATGCTCACGACTCAAAGCCCTCTACCAATTTCAGTTTAGGTTACTTGGAAAGTGAATTTCGATTAGGGTGCAGGTTTGCGTAGAAAAAGGAATCGAATGAGATGTTTAAGTGTGTTTCAGGTAGAATTGAGTTCGACAATAACTTAGGATTAACGCTCGATTAGGATCCAGTTAATTTGATTATTATTGAGTTTAAATGATTGAACGACTCAATTGATAATGGCGACGGTTACTTGGATTATTTTATTGAGTTTAAATGATTGAACGGCTCGGCCGGAGCTCCGCCGGACTTGTTTACCGGAAAAACGGGTTTAAAAGGGGCGGGGGATTGGGTTGTAACTTTTAAAATTACACCAATGGTCCCTGCAGTTTGGAACTTTTATTATTTTATGAAACAAACTTTCTTTTAATATTTGAAAAAATGATAAACAAGCCCCCTTAACTTATTTACTTCAAGTTTTGAATATTTTTGAGTTTAAATAAATTATAAATTATTATTATTATTATTATATTATTATTATTATTATTACTATTAATTATTTTATTATTATTATTATTATTATTATTAATAGTAGTAATATTATTATTATGTTCAATTTAAATAATTAAATTATTTACTTCCAAATTAAAGAATTAAAGACCAACTACTAAATAAGCATAAACAAGCCCTCAAAGTTTTATGAATGACATAAATGGTTCTTATAAGAATATAACATGGTTAACTTTTATTTAACAAAAAAATCCAAAAGGTTACAGTAAGGATTATTCTCATACCCGCCCTTTACTTTTTTAATTGAAACCCACTTGACCAATCTAGGATGGAGTCATCTTTAGTAAATAACACCGAATTAATATTCTTTCTCATTGCTTTTATTGTAAACTTTCCATCCTGATCATTTTCATCTCTAATTATTGCGGTAATTGGATATGTCATAAGCGTTGTAAGGCCCCATTCCCAGGAAACCTCACAGTTGGCAATTCATAGCATAAATTCAGTTTAATAACAAAACATTGCAGCGGAAAATAATTAAACATTCGTTAAAGACGTAGAAACCCCATTGTACTCATACATTTGTCCTTTAAAGGTAAACAAAACATATTCCTTGTTCATTAGTTACAATAAAAACTTCATTAATAGGAATGCCATCCATATTTCCCCAAGTAGCTTCGTGGTGCCATCCTCAGCATCAGCGCCTACCTGCCCACTATTATGCATAAAAAGTCAGCCACGCTGAGTGAGTTCTAGTTTTATATAAGTAAGAAAGTATAATCTTTTATCCTTTCATATAATGAACATGCATACATCATACTACAAACATTACTTGCATCACATCAGGCACGTTCATTATCTTTTATTCATTCATTTCGTTTTACTTCATCATCGGCGAGGTTTGCACAAAACAAGCTCTCCATGTTGATTGACAACAAATGTCAATCCCCGTCGGTACACGTTATCCATGGTCGCTACCCCCGACGGTCGATCGATCCCCGTCGGTACACATCTTCATGATAGTTTCCCCCGACAGTTGATCCACACTAGCAGGCACATAGCCCGCTCATGAATACGGATCCATCATCATACATCAGACTCACACATAAGTGAAGTCTATCATAGTGCTTGCAAGACTTTTCATCATCAAACGGGCCCGGGGGTAACATTCGTTAAGTTCCACTTCTCATTAGTATTATTTTTCACTTAATATATATATATAATACTTAGCTTATTAAGTACACAACATACCAAGTACTAGTCATCATAACATGTAACCGACCCACCGCGGGACAGCGGGGGTTCGGGGGCGGCAGCCCCTGACAGCGGGGTCCTAGGGGCAGCAGCCCCTAGTGGGGTCCAAGGGGCAACGCCCCTGGCTGGGGCCGGGCTGCCAGGTCAGCGCGCCCGAAAATTATTCTGAGCTATTTAAATGTCACATTTTACTTTAGAAAAATGTATTTTCTTGTTAAAACACCTTGAAATCCTTATCTTGAAAACCTTATGTATACTATGCATAATAGCCCTAAAAACATGGAAAAACGTTTAAATAAGGGGATCTAGAACTCACCTGAACTTAGCAAATAGCTTAATTCCTAAGTTACTTAAGCTATGGTCCGAATGCTCTAGCTGCACGAAAGTTAATACACAAAAACATCATTTTCTTCATAATTTCACCCACAGTTTCGCTAGCAGTTTCGCTGCCAGTTTCGCTGGCAATTTCGCTGCCAGTTTCGCTGGGCAGCACTTCTGCCAGTTTCGCTGGACAGATTCGCTGCCTAGAGCGCCCAACTTTCGTTGGAATTTCCTAGTTTCGCGATGTCTATGGGTCCACAGTTTCGCCCGAACGAAACTGTAGTTTCGCCCAAGCGAAACTGTAATTTCGCTGGAAATGTTCTTAGTTTCGCTGGATGATTATGCAAATTCGCTGGATGCATATACAGTTTCGCAGATCGCATAAAAATCACGAACCAGTCCGTTTTTAACCCAAAATCACAACTTTTTACGTCCAACCTCTTAGTTTATCATCCATGAGGCTAAATCTAAGCTTTATACATGTTTTCATACGTAAAAATGTGACCTTTATGCGATTCTTTGCAACTTTTCAAAACCCAAAACCCTAGAATCCGGGTTTGATCTACAGAAGGGTTTAGGGGTTGATTCTTACCTTGTTTTGCTGCTCCTTTCTTGAGATTGGTTGCCCAAACACCTAGATCTTCAATCCCTTGACCTTAGAAGCTCCAAAACTTGAGTTTCTTGCACTTTCTCTCTCTACTTTCTCTCTCTACGGATTTTTTGGACTTAGGGTGGGAATAAAGAAGATGGTGGCTGCTTTGGGAAGGTTAAGGGATGATTATGGGCCTCAATCCACTTAGGCTCTTGTCCATTAGCCTAATTAGCCCATAATCCATTTTTCTTTCTTTATTAAATACCCATAATTAAGCCCATTATCCCCAGCGACTCGTTTTGACTTTTCGGGATGTTACAAGTCTCCCCCACTTATTTAGGTTTCGTCCTCGAAACCTGTCAGTCATCAAACAATTGGGGATAAAATCTCCTCATCTCTTCCTCGGTCTCCCACGTAGATTCTGATCCTCTTCTGTGTTTCCATTGTACTCGTACTAGCGAAACTACTTTATTACGTAAGCACTTCTCTTTCCGATCCAGGATGACCACCGGCTGCTCTACATAATTCAGTCGCTCGTCGACTTCGATGTCCTCTAACGGCACAAATGCATCATCGTCTGCTAGACATTTCCTAAGATGAGATACATGGAATGTGGGATGAATTCCACTCAACTCATCAGGTAATTCTAGTCTGTAGGCCACTTCCCCTACCCTTGCGATAATACGGAATGGCCCTATAAATCTTGGGCTTAACTTTCCCCTTTTCGAAACCTGATGATCCCTTTCCAAGGCGATACCTTGAGCATAACCTTGTCACCAACCTCAAACTCTATCGGTCTACGCCTCTTATCCGCATAAGACTTCTGGCGATCTTTTGCAGCCTTCATGGATGCCTTAATCTTATCTAACTTCTCAGTTGTGACCTCAATCACTTCAAGGCTCCCAATTCCTTTTGCCCGATGTCACCCCAACACACGGGCGTTCTGCACTTATTACCATACAACATCTCGTAAGGTGGCATACCAATGCTGGCATGGTAACTATTATTATACGAGAATTCCGCCAACGGTAAGTGCTCATCCCAACTTCCACCGAAATCGATCACACATGCTCGCAGCATGTCTTCTAATGTCTGAATTGTTCTTTCCGACTGACCATCCGTCTGGGGGTGGTAAGCCGTACTAATATGCAGTCTAGTCCCCATTGAGTCGTGGAACCTCTTCCAGAATTTAGACGTAAACCGTGTGTCCCTATCCGAAACGATAGACACTGGCACGCCGTGACGAGCCACGATCTCCTTGATGAACAGATCTGCCAACTTCTCAGAGGAAAACGTCTCACGAATTGGTAGGAAATGGGCGCTCTTTGTCAAGCGGTCAACAATCACCCAGATCGTGTCGCTTCCTTTCGTCGTGCGAGGTAGCTTCGTGATGAAGTCCATCGTGATGTGTTCCCATTTCCATTCAGGAATATCCAACGGCTGGATTTTCCCATATGGCTTTTGGTGTTCTGCCTTCACCTGTAAACAAGTCAGGCACTTGCTTACATACTTAACCACGTCACGCTTCATTCATGGCCACCGGTAATCTTTCTTCAGATCTTGGTACATTTTTGTGGCACCAGGATGAATAGAATATCTAGTTTTGTGAGCCTCATCCATGATCTTTCCCCTCAAATCCCCATAGAGAGGGATCCACATTCTCCCAGATCGAGTTCTAACACCCAGGGTGTTTTCCCCCAAATCTGAAGTTTGCCCTTTCATTCTTTCAGAGTTGACTCTGTCCTCTCTTAATGCCTCATCCTGAAACTCCCTTACTTGCTTCATAACATCAGGCGTCATAATTATTTGGTAAGCCCTCACCCGAATTGGTTCGGGTCGTCCCTTTCGGCTAAGGGCGTCAGCAACCACATTAGCTTTGCCTGGATGATAATGAATTTCGCAGTCATAGTCCTTGATCAGTTCCAGCCACCTCCTCTGCCTCATATTGAGTTCTTTTTGTTCAAAGAAATACTTCAGACTCTTATGATCGGTGAAGATGGTGCACTTCACCCCATACAGGTAGTGCCTCCAAATCTTCAATGCAAACACCACCGCGGCCAATTCCAAATCATGGGTAGGGTAATTGGCCTCGTGGACTTTAATTGTCTAGAAGCATAGGCTATCACCTTCCCTCGTTGCATCAACACGCAACCCAATCCTGCATATGAGGCATCCGAGTAGACTACCAGGTCCTCGTTCCCCTTAGGTAGCGTCAGGACAGGGGCTTGCGTTAACCTCATCTTTAGTTCTAGGAATTCATTCTCCTGATCAGGACCCCATTCATACTTCACGTCCTTCCGGGTCAGCTTAGTCAATGGAGAAGCTATCTTGGAGAAATCCTGGATAAACCTCCTATAGTAACCTGCCAGACCTAAGAAACTGCGAATCTCGGATGGCGTCTTTGGAGGTTCTCACTGCATCACCGCTTCAACCTTCGCAGGATCCACCCTGACCCCCTCGGGATTAACCACATGACCCAGAAATTGAACTTCTCGAAGCCAAAATGCATATTTGGAGAACTTAGCATATAACTTCTCGCTTCTGAGTGTCTCCAATACTTCTCGAATATGATCAGCATGTTCTTCCTCACTTTTCGAATAGATCAAAATGTCATCGATGAACACTATTACCGATTTATCCAACATTGGCCGACATACCCGATTCATAAGGTCCATAAAAGCAGCTGGCGCGTTAGTTAAACCAAAGGACATGACGAGGAATTCGTAATGTCCATAACGCGTCCGGAACGCTGTTTTAGGGATATCTTGTTCTTTCACCTTCAGTTGGTGGTAACCAGACCGCAGATCTATCCTTGAAAACCAGCTGGCACCCTGAAGTTGATCGAACAAGTCGTCGATCCTTGGTAGCGGGTATCGATTCTTTACGGTCAGCTTATTAAGCTCGCGATAGTCAATGCACATCCGCATGCTACCATCTTTCTTCTTGACGAATAAAACTGGAGCACCTCATGGAGAGATACTCGGTCGGATGAAGCCCTTATCCAATAAGTCTTGTAATTGGTCCCTCAATTCTACCATTTCTGAAGGAGCCAATCGGTATGGTGCTTTAGCGACGGGCTGCGCTCCCGGTAATAAATCGATCTGAAATTCGATTTCGCGGTCAGGCGGCACACCAGTCAGGTCTTCAGGAAAGACGTCAGGAAAATCGCGCACTACCGGCACGTCTGATAATTGTGGCTCTAGCACGTCCACATCTTTTACATAGGCCAAGTAAGCGCTACACCCACGTCTCATGTACTTTTCCGCTGTGATCATCGACACGACCTTCGGCACACAACGCACCTTATCCCCACGTACAGTAACAGAACTACCATCGGGCGCTTTTAGACGAATTATTTTCTTGTTACATACAATATTGGCTTCATAGCTAGCTAACCAATCCATGCCTAACACCACATCGAAACCTCCTAAGGCCATAACATACAACCTAGCAGGGAACTTACAATCTTCTAACTCAATCAGGCAATCCTCAATCACTTCAGTTACCTTAGTGGACTCTCCAATGGCTGTTTCTACATAAAAGGGCTCGTCTATCTTCCTACTCTTATCATGCAATAAACGACAAAAGGCAGTAGACACAAAACTCTTACTAGCACCAGAATCAAAGAGCACAGAAGCATATTCGTCATCCACCAGAAACATACCTGAAACTACTTCATGATCTGCCCTGGCCTCCTCACGAGTTATGTTAAACGCCCTCGCCTTTGCCTTTAAACCGTCACCCTTCCCTTTGTCTCCAGCTTTAACTGTTCCTGGTCCTCCCGATTTTCCTTTCTTGCAGTCTTTCTCCGCATGCCCTATCTCGCCACATTGGTAGCACTTCACTGCCTTGCACTTTCTAGCATAGTGACCCTCGCCCCCACATTTAAAACACCTTCCAGTCCCAACCCTACACTCCCCAAAATGGCGTTTCCACATTTTCTACAAGCACCCCCTTCACCTGTATTTTCCTGTCTCCCTGATTGACCCTCAGCTCTCATCTTCTTTTCTCCACCCTGAAGTTATCACCTCCGAACCTCTTCCCATTTCCATTCTTGTTCCCACTCCACTTCTCCACCTTCTTGCACAGGTATTGGGTCTCTCTCATCGTACAACCTTCCAGCTAAATCCACCACAGACCTAAACGTGCCTGGTCTAGCCGCAATCATGTGCCTCCTGATGTCCACTGGCAAACCCTGCATGTATCTCTTGATCTTCTTGGATGCAGGTGTTACCATGTCTGGCACAAGTCTTGCAAGTTCATTGAACTTGGAGGTATACTCTTGATGAGTCATGTTTCCAGCCTCCAAATACAAGAACTCCTTCTCAATCTTGTCTAATTCCCGATGGGGACAATACTCCTCCAGCACCAACTCCTTCAACTCGGACCACCTCAGTTTGGCTATCGACCGCTTTCCTTCAGCCTGGACAATATTGTCCCACCAGCACAGCGCTGAGTCGACGAAGGAATGAGTGGCAAACTTAACTTTCTGATCTTCGCGGCATTCACTAATTTCCAGTACCGCCTCCATTTCTCTGATCCATCGATGAGCGGCAGTAGCATTGCCATTACCGTCAAAGGTCGGGGGCTTACACCTTTGAAATGCCCCATAGTTGCACCCCCTAATCTTCTCCCTCTCAGCCTCCTCATCACTGTCGTCATCGTGGATTACCACCTTAGGGTTTGATGGCTCCTCTTCAGATTCCTCCGTCCTCCTAGTGGACCTTCCAGAATTCTTCTCATTTTCCTTCTCCTTCCTATCAGCTTTATCTCCATCCTTGACTGCTTTAAGCACCTCATTCACCACCGAGGGTAAGACATCTTGCATGACATTGTAGACTTCATCGGCGATGGCCTCCTTCACAGTGGACTTGAGGGTGGCTGATCCCTCGCCCTCTGGTTGACTATGGAGGTCTGACTCCTCGTGAACAGTCTCGGGAGCCTTAGCTTTGCTCCGGGTGACACGTGGTGTAGTGGTACGACCACCTCGAGGACGTCCACGTGTAGCCTTCCCAGCTTTCCTACCCGCCATATCTAATTCCTATAAGATTTAAACACCGAAATGGTTATTCAAGTTAATTGCTCAGATCATTACAAGTATGGTAAGTCCTTAATTACAGTGGCCAAGTGTGATTAACTACTTACCTTACCCTCCTGTCCCAAGCAATCACTATCCTAACACATGCCAGCATTCAAATCTACACGTATATAAAACAAATAGCACACGCACATATTGCCAGTGTACTTGAAATATTTTACCTGATGGCACGTAGCTACTTGGGTTGGCATCCCTCATTGGGTCCCATGCTCAGTTTAAGTTTAGGTTTGAAAAAGTTTTACCCATTCTCTTAAACTTTGGCTCTGATACCAACTTGTAAGGCCCATTCCCAGGAAACCTCACAGTTGGCAATTCATAGCATAAATTCAGTTTAATAACAAAACATTGCAGCGGAAAATAATTAAACATTCGTTAAAGACGTAGAAACCCCATTGTACTCATACATTTGTCCTTTAAAGGTAAACAAAACATATTCCTTGTTCATTAGTTACAATAAAAACTTCATTAATAGGAATGCCATCCATATTTCCCCAAGTAGCTTCGTGGTGCCATCCTCAGCATCAGCGCCTACCTGCCCACTATTATGCATAAAAAGTCAGCCACGCTGAGTGAGTTCTAGTTTTATATAAGTAAGAAAGTATAATCTTTTATCCTTTCATATAATGAACACGCATACATCATACTACAAACATTACTTGCATCACATCAGGCACGTTCATTATCTTTTATTCATTCATTTCGTTTTACTTCATCATCGGCGAGGTTTGCACAAAACAAGCTCTCCATGTTGATTGACAACGAATGTCAATCCCCGTCGGTACACGTTATCCATGGTCGCTACCCCCGACGGTCGATCGATCCTCGTCGGTACACATCTTCATGGTAGTTTCCCTCGACAGTTGATCCACACTAGCAGGCACATAGCCCGCTCATGAATACGGATCCATCATCATACATCAGACTCACATATAAGTGAAGTCTATCATAGTGCTTGCAAGACTTTTCATCATCAAACGGGCCCGGGGGTAACATTCGTTAAGTTCCACTTCTCATTAGTATTATTTTTCACTTAATATATATATATAATACTTAGCTTATTAAGTACACAACATACCAAGTACTAGTCATCATAACATGTAACCGACCCACCGCGGGACAGCGGGGGTTCGGGGGCGGCAGCCCCTGACAGCGGGGTCCTAGGGGCAGCAGCCCCTAGTGGGGTCCAAGGGGCAACGCCCCTGGTTGGGGCCGGGCTGCCAGGTCAGCGCGCCCGAAAATTATTCTGAGCTATTTAAATGTCACATTTTACTTTAGAAAAATGTATTTTCTTGTTAAAACACCTTGAAATCCTTATCTTGAAAACCTTATGTATACTATGCATAATAGCCCCAAAAAACATGGAAAAACGTTTAAATAAGGGGATCTAGAACTCACCTGAACTTAGCAAATAGCTTAATTCCTAAGTTACTTAAGCTATGGTCCGAATGCTCTAGCTGCACGAAAGTTAATACACAAAAACATCATTTTCTTCATAATTTCGCCAACAGTTTCGCTAGCAGTTTCGCTGCCAGTTTCGCTGGCAATTTCGCTGCCAGTTTCGCTGGGCAGCACTTCTGCCAGTTTCGCTGGACAGATTCGCTGCCTAGAGCGCCCAACTTTCGTTGGAATTTCCTAGTTTCGCGATTGTCTATGGGTCCACAGTTTCGCCCGAACGAAACTGTAGTTTCGCCCAAGCGAAATGTAATTTCGCTGGAAATGTTCTTAGTTTCGCTGGATGATTATGCAAATTCGCTGGATGCATATACATTTCGCAGATCGCATAAAAATCACGAAACCAGTCCGTTTTTAACCCAAAATCACAACTTTTTACGTCCAACCTCTTAGTTTATCATCCATGAGGCTAAATCTAAGCTTTATACATGTTTCATACGTAAAAAATGTGACCTTTATGCGATTCTTTTGCAACTTTTCAAAACCCAAAACCCTAGAATCCGGGTTTGATCTACAGAAGGGTTTAGGGGTGATTCTTACCTTGTTTTGCTGCTCCTTTCTTGAGATTTGTTGCCCAAACACCCAGATCTTCAATCCCTTGACCTTAGAAGCTCCAAAACTTGAGTTTCTTGCACTTTCTCTCTCTTACTTTCTCTCTCTACGGATTTTTGGACTTAGGGTGGGAATGAAGAAGATGGTGGCTGCTTGGGAAGGTTAAGGGATGATTATGGGTCTCAATCCACTTAGGCTCTTGGTCCATTAGCCTAATTAGCCCACAATCCATTTTTTCTTTCTTTATTAAATACACCCATTTAAGCCCATTATCCCCGGCGACCTGTTTTGACTTTTCGGGGTGTTACAGCGTAAAGTTCTCTTTCAAAAATTGTTAGCTTTATTATTGCTTGGATCCATGAATAACTGCCTTTCTAATTTATAAAGGTTTGGGGAGACCTCCTTGATCACGTATCAATCTTTTAGTGTTTGTTTGATTCATATACGTGAATTACATTGTGATTATTGTAGAACAAGTTCGCTTTGGTTATGTTTGGTTTTGTAGGTGTTCGGAGCTTTAAGAAGCTTAATTTGAGGCAAACGAAGCAAAATACGAGACTATATGGACTGAATGAATAAATATGAAAAAGACGAAAGAAGAAAGAAGACAATAACTGGGGTCGGCATATCATACACTGGTGGTGTAGGGTGGGCGTACAGATTGGCGTATTTGAAGAAAGAAACAGAAAGTTGGACGTATGAGATTTTAAGGTGGCGTAGGGTACGCAGGGGGCGTACCATATGCGGTACAACGACCTCTGAATTTTAGGGAATTCAGTTTATTAAGCCTATCCAAGTGCAATTCGAATTACTTACCTGTTGAATGTAACTAAATGTTTTGATGAAGT